>ML862478.1:0-13851 GCA_009831015.1 Picea engelmannii
CATTACATTCCTTTCCTTGTCATGTCATTGCCAATCCATGCCATTTCCATGCCATGCCATGCCATTTCCATGCTATGCCATGTCATTGCCATGCCTTTCCAAGCCATTCCATGGCCTGTCATTTTCATGCCATGCCTTGACAAGCCAATAAATGATATTAACTAAGTTCAAACAAGTCAATGATAAGTTCCAAACACCAAAAATCAACAAGGAAACTATAGTTGTTATAAAACTTGTGATTAAGATGTTTAACTTCAACAATATGACAAGTTACAACATAAAAAATATAACAACCCTTAAAACAGGTAATCATGCAATGAAAGGGGGCTTAAAATGCAAGCCTAAAGTAGAGTTTAGATAATAAAAAAATCTTGGTGCAATGGAATATGGCACATAAAATCCCTAGAATATTCAAGACATCAATCCCTAAAGGGATGAAAATTATGACAAAAATGTAATAAAATGTCTCAAGGTGTATTCTAAGGGTGAAAGATTATAATTAAACCCTAGACATCAAGTTAAGAAGGTTGGAAATTGAGGGTAAGTCCTAATCTAACCATGAAATTGAGGGTTTCAAGACAAGCTTAATTAAAGAAGAATACAATATAACATGCAGTATCAACACTTTGATAAAACATTTATTTAATACATTCAAGAAATAACCATCAACCATTTAGAAAGAACACTTACGAGGTAAATCAATGATCATCCATGAATTCCTAACCATGACATGCCATGGTTTTCCTTTCCATGACATGCCTTGTCTTTCCATGCCATGGCATGCCATACCTTGCATTTCCTTTCCTGTACATGCCATGTGTTTCCTTGCGATGACATTCCATGCCTTGCATTTCCTTTCCTTTCCATGCCATGTGTTGCCTTACCTTTCCATTCCATGCCATACCATTCCATACCATGCCATGCCATGCCATGACATTCCTTTCATTACCTTGCCATGCCATGCCATGCCATGCCTTTCCTTGCCTTGCGTTGTCATGCCATGTCTTTCCATGCCGTGTATTTCCTTTCCATGCCCTTCCTTTACATGCCATTCCATTCCAATCCTTGACTTTCCATGCCATGACATGCCATGCCTTGCCTTTCCATGCTATGTCTTTCCTTGCCTTCACTTTCCTTACCTTCACGTAACTTGCCTTGCCATACCATGCCTTGTCTTTCTATACCACTCCTTTCCATGCCATGCCTTGCCTTACCATGCCATGCTTTTCCTTGCCATGCCATTCCATGCCATGCCTTTCCTTGCCATGCCATGTCTTTCCTTAACTTTCCTTGCCTTGCCTTGCCTTCACTTGCCTTTTCTTTCCATGCCATGACATGCCATGCCTTTTCTTTCCTTGCCATGTAAAGGCAAGTGAAGGTAAGGCATGACATGGCATGGCAATGTAAAGAAAAGAATATCATGGCAAGGCAAGGCAATGCAAGGAAAAGAATATCATGGCAAAGCAAGGCAATGCAAGGCATGGCACGACAAGGCATGCTAAGGAAAGGTGTGGCATGGCGTGGCATGGAAAGGCATGGTATGGAAAGGAAAGACAAGTGAAGGAAAGGAAAGGAATACCATGGTATGGTATGATATTTCTTTCCTTGACATGTCATTCCTTGTCATTCCATGCCAGGCCATGCCTTTCCATGTCATTCCTTGCCTTTCCATGTCATTTGATGTCATGCCCTGTCTTGCCTTTCCTTGTCATGCCTTTCCTTTCCATTCTATGCCTTGGATTTCCATGCCATGACATGCCATGTCGTGTCATTCCTTGCCTCTCCTTTCCATGCCATGCCATGCCTTGACTTGCCTTGCCATGCCATGCCATCCCATGCCTTTCATTTCCTATCCATGCCATGCCATGCCATGCCTTGTCATGCTGTTATGGAATAATTCCCCTGTGGACAGGTGAATATCCCATTGGATTATAGACCCCTAATACCAAGACAAAAAGATACAGATGGACACTAACATCCCTTTGATATTTGTCTAGCTAGCCAAAAAGAGATAAGGGGAAAAAGGTGATCGTACCTATTTTCAGTGTTTGGCCTCGCTGCTCTAATTCAATCTTGATGTCCAAACTCTTTCACACAGCTTGATACCTACAAAACCACAGACAACAAGGAGAAACAAAAACAATTCCTACTCTGCCATATTAGATTAAACAAATTCATATACAATAGACAAGAATATGTAATAGATACACAAACTAGAAGTTAATAGGCCAAGTATATTTATGATAACTTGAAAGAGACACTTACAATCATGGATGGTGTTGCAACAACTTCTCCAAATCCTCTTATTCCAACTCCTTTCTCTAAAGATCCACGATCAAAATAACAATGCTTTTGTTGATTTTTTCTTCCTTGTTCACCATGAGAATGCCTCCATTTATAGCCTTTGGGAGGCCCAACCACCTTGGTTATATTTGGGATTAGTTGAGGATATGACTCCATCAGTTGTGGCATCTCCCTTAGATGTAGCCTAAGAGTTAGATTCAAGCCAAACCAACTCGAATCATCCCTAGATGTCTTTAGAGAAAAGATGGATTTATTCCCATGATTTTCTCAACCAATCGGTGCTCCTTTACAATGGGCAACATAGTGCTACAACGCTCCCTGCTAGACAGACAAAGAGCACTAGCGCTCCCTGCATATGAGCAGGGGAGCGTTGATATTCCAAATATTTTTCAAGATCACCAATTCTCGTAGAAAAAAAATTTGTTTCGTCTGTCAAATGATGTGGCTTCTTCTTCTAACATGTTCTATAGGATGTATCAAGTGTTTCCATGTTGTCATTCACAATGAGACACATGCAGAACGAAAATGCGACATTTATGACACTTGTGACAAAAGTGCGACACTTGCGACAATCAAAATGTGACATTATTGAAGTGAGGAATTTTGACGTGTAATAGATTGCCCCCCAAAGTGTGAAGTCAGAAGGTGAAAACTAATGACCGAAACGCTTTGTAGATTTTTTGAAGCAAGGGTATGGAGATGGAGAACCTAGTAGAATATATAGACAACGATCAAACAAATGTTAACATGTGTTCCAATCCCAAGGAAGGCATACCTATGCTTGGAAAATAAATGACTTAAGGTATGGCCTCCAATAAATACACTGCGGATCCATGATGATATTGACTAAGGGTATGGCCACCAGTGATACAATGTTGATCCATACTTTCATGACATGGACAGATCGTAGCCACGCAAAATACACAATGGAGCTATGAGATGATAAGACATAGCTACATACCAATACAACGTGGATCTATGTGACAACATAAGTATTAGCATGTTCAAATGATTTCCTTCGCAGCCTGGAAAAGTAGATTTCATAATGAATGATCAACCCAGGGTCTTTATCCCAATCCCATTGTAGTATGAATATAACCATGTGAATAGATGTCTTGATGTCGAACATGGTAGAAACCACTTGATTACCGGTCGTTGAAGTGAATCGTTAACAAGTGCGAGGGAAATCACCAATGATGTCAATGGCTCCCAAGGTACCCTAGTACAATCCAGGGAATGAGAATGAGTGAGTGATGCAGAAGCATTGCTTCACGTCATCAATGAGCTAGCCAACCAACACATTCAACGTGCATTCAATGAAGGGAGAGGCGACAACCCTCTCATATTCAAAATTTGAATTACAATTAAATGTTTGTAAGGATAGAGATATAGATCCAATCCAGACTAGACATCCATTGAATGTAATTCAATGTAATATTAATGAGAGTAGGTAGCTTGGAGGGAAGAGATCGAGGAGCCCCTCTTCTGTAAAAAGATTTTTGTATCTAGATTCATTATTTTTTTGAGGAAGATAAGAGAGAGAGCCGAGACTCTATTGCAGTCCAAGCTTTTGTAACCTTTGTACAGATATTCTGAGATTAATACAAAGAGCAGTTTTTCCTGCATGAGATTCCGTATGTGTTTATGTGTATTTGAACGAATGTATTTTTATGATTTTATGTGTGTATGTTGTAGATGTATGTTAGGTTCCATCTGCAGGGATAGAAATAATTCTTTGTATGTGAGTTTTCTGATTTTAGTCTGGGTTCTTTGTGGTTTCATGCAAGGGGTTGCATGACAGAGTGTTGAGGACTTTGTAAGCCAGTGCAAGTGTGCATATCTAAGTTCTGCGGAATTCAGGAAAGAACGTACCAAGAGGGCGCACCAGAGGAATCATTAACTAGAGGGAGAAGCCTCAATGTTACTGAACACCTTGGAGGTGAAGACTATGTCGAGGAAATCACAGGGGGACAAAATCACTAAGAATTCTATAAAGATCTGCCAGGTGGGCATCGAGCAAGTGAAAAGAGTGCACGAGAAGAAATCTATTTGAGTTTTTAGATAAGGGAAGTGTCAAGGAGAAGACACTTACAGAGTTACTGAATACTCTGTCCGCTCAGCAAGGAGTGCTTGAGCATAATTTGCCAAGGGGGAACTTGCATCTCTTCGAGGGACAAAAGAGACATAGACCTTTGAGGTCCAAGCAGTTGAAGCTCAAGGAGGAAGACAAAGTTGTTGAACACTTTGGAAGAAAACCTGTGCAAGGAGTGCACCAGGCTAACACTCAGACGAAGTGTTGAAGACAACTAGTTGAAGGCCAGTCGAGCGCAAGGAGAACACACAAAGTGAACTTGTTTCAAGTTCATAATCTTAGGAGGAATAGTGCCTTTGTGGACAAACTTCCAACAGAAAGAAGTAGTAGGCCGAGACACTTCGAGGTCCAAGCCACAAAAAATCTCAGGGAGGATAGCACAACAGTGTGCAAGGATCCTGCAAAGAGTTGCAGAGATCTAGAAACCCTTCGAGGTTTTGGAGCAAGCAAAACCCAGGAGAGAAAACATGAGGAGTGTGCGGGAGTGGACTTATCCCAAGTCCCAAAGCTTAGGAGGGGTAGCGTTTTCAGAACGTAGGCGAGACCCAAAGTCACAGGGCTCGCAGAGGAATCAAAGGTTGAGGCCTTTGAAGTGATTGGGAATCTTCCAAGTCAAGAAGAAATTGAAAGCTCAGGAGGAGGAGTGTCGACAGCCATTAGATCAGCTACAGAGGAGGCCACATGGACCATTGAACTCACGTCCAGACACACAGGAGAGTGCACAAGAGAGACAAGTCTGAGCCGTTGGATATGGAAGTGCATGGACCAATAGTCATTGGATCTGGAGGAAGTGCACAAGGTTTAGTCCTTTCGAGTGCATAGGAGGAGAGCCGACTTGCGAAGTCGCGAAATCCCGAAATCATCGGTGTTGGGTATGTGTTATATTCTTTGCATGTGTGTGTGTGGGAAGGTCAGATTTGACAACTACGTCTGACGATCCCTCTAGTAGTGTCATCTGTGTCGTGTGTGTCGGGTGCTTTCCTAGGGGGGTCCCAGGGGGGGTAGGTATGCCTCCCCTGGTTACGCATAGCGTTCGAGGCAGCGCCCCAAAATTTCTTTTTTTGGGTGGTTTTTTCTATTTTTAGCGGATTTTGCTATTTTTAGAGGTTTACTAAATTAATCTCGGATTAAGGGATTAGGTTTTTGGTATCTACGGAATGCCTAAAAACATTGTATATATTGTATGGTGAATGGTGAAATTCTATATAATGAATATAAGAAAGGTTTTCCTAGTTGAGGGTTTCCGGTATAAAATCTCTATGTACTCTGTGTATGAGCGATCGATTAAATTATGCTTTTATTAAGAATCTATATGCATTGCTTTACTTCATAGGTTTAAAACTTACAATCGGGACCGTCCATCGGAAAGGACACGTGGAAAAAATCCATGTACGTCGAAAGATTTGCAAGGGAAAGAGCCGCAACAATCCTAACCGTCCATCGGGAGGGATGTGTGGCGAGCGATCATCATTTCGCTGACTCGTGACTTGAATAAGTCAAAGGGAAATTTCATGAAAACTAGTGAAACACAAACTCACAAAAAGATCCAAGCCATTGATCAAGGAGAGATCTAGATCATTGATTGTCCAGGTAAAATATCGACATTTCGACATTTCAGGGATCGGGAGAATGGAGGTGGAAATTCTTTCGACTTCAAGATATGTGAAGTCTCGATACATGAAATCACGATGCAATCTGAGTCATCAGATCATGGGGAAAGAAGGACCATTGGATTGAGAGCTCCAAAATATCGACATTTCGGGAGTCGGGGGAACAGAGGTGATTCACATCGGGAATTCTCGATACATGAAATCTCGACGTGCTAGAGCGTTGAGCCCTAGGTCATGATGAAAGGTAACATGGACAGAGGCCAAGGGAGGAGCTAGGGACTGTTAAGCTCTTTTCGGGGTTTTGGGAGTCGGGGAGTCTAGTTTGTCTCACTCGTAAATCCCTAACATGCGAAATCACGACGTGCCTTTTGTGTAGGCATGCGGTCACAACCCGTGGTCGTGGGGAGGTGAGGCTCACACTTGGTGCTTAGTCACGCAGGCGGTGTTTCATAAAGGACCTGTGGATTTGTTCGTGGGATTCTAGAAAGGAATCAAAGAGCTACTTTAGCTCAATAGAGAGAAGAATGATCCTTGACCGGGAGGTCAATGGACCCTGTCGAGGCAGAGGTAGGGGGTCTGCAATCATGTGGTATCATAGCCTGCATAGAATTGATTTATGTAAGACGAAGAGGGAAGACACCAAACAAGAGATAGTTGATACCATCATGTGGTATTAGATCCACTCTTTATCTGTAGATTTCAGGTAGAGGGAGGCAGCGTAAATAAGAGACAGTTTGATACCATCAAGTGGTATCAGGAGATGAAGATAGGATGTTGATGCTCTATGCGTGGAGATCTGTTTGCAAGAAATATGTAGAAATTTGACAGCCAAGTGGGTTGAAACCTGAGAGGAAGAAGATGGCTACTGAAGGCCATGAACGTGGTCCAAGAGAAGACTGCCAACATAGAAGTAAGGCTGAGATAGGCCGAGAGCTCAGCGAGATAAGGGCACAAATGGATAAGCTTGCATTTAAAATGCAGCAGGATGCAAAAGTGCATTGGGTATATGAGTGACCCATGAATAAGTAGGTGAAGTGGCCCATTCAAAAATTGTTGGCTAGAGGACAACAAAAGCTGTTGAGAATGTGGTTGAGGTATGTCGAAATCCTCAGAGTTGAAGAGGAGATAGTTCACATGTGTGAACCAGAGATAGGAAGACATCTCAGTGATGATGAGGAGAAGAGATCAAAGAAGGATCTCATAGACTGCCAGGAGGGAAGGGAAAAAATACGAGATTGTCAGGTGGGCAAGGGATAGGAGATGAGACTATCTGATAGTCTCATGAACCTAGAGGTGAGTTCAGATCAACAAGGAGTGCTGACAGAGAGGGAAGATTAGAGGAGTGTTTTGATCATTGGGGGAATTCGGATATTCCTACCGAGAAGCCCAGTTGAGGCCAGAGAATGTGTTACAGATGCAACAACAGAAGAAGGATAGCCAGTAGTGACTGTCATAGAGAAAGAAGAAATGGAGCAGACATCAGAATCTTCCCCAGTAGAAGAAGAGCATGCAGTTAAGATTCTCACTCCATGGGAGAAGGAATTGTATATGCTGGAGGATTGGTTGAACAATCCATATCCAGTAGATGACTGCCATGAGTAGATAATCATGCAGATTTTGGAAGAAGAGCATTCAGCATAATTTCTCAGAAATTTCAGCCAGGAAGCTAGACAGATGATGACTGTAGCACTGAAGTTAGCAGCAAAAGATGAATCAGAATTCCAGTCTGGGGAGCAGCTGGAGGAAGCTGGAGATGAACCAACAGAATAAATTACAAAAGCTAGTCTGACATAGGAAGTGACTGAGCAACAAATCAGTCAAAAGGAGACTGCAGGATTGGAGTCTGCAGTAGAGTGGTGACTTATTTCCACAAGGGAGATGAAAACAACAAGGGGGATCGAGTTGATCCACCCATTACAAAGAAGGAAGTGCAAGAGAGAAGACTTCCAGAGAGCCATCCATTGGAGCAGCTAGATGAGGTGATTGAGAAGATAAGAATACTGATGTTGAGGTCAGTAGGAGGAAGCTGAGAATAAATAAGCCTGCCATAGTAGCAGGGAAGATGCAGCAGCAACAAGGTAGTGGAGCAGATAGACAGCTCCAAAATATAGCTTGAGATCCAAGTGGATTTCAACAGTAGTGCTAGGAATCTCATGAGAAGGAGCTCATGAATTTTTTGCATCAGTGGTGTATGATGCAGGAGCATCGATTCACGTCAGCAATGTGCCAGCCAACCAACACATTCAATGCGCATTCAATGAAGGGAGAGGCGAAAACCCTCTCGTATTCAAAATTTGAATTACAATTAAATGTTTGTAAGGCTGGAGATCTAGATCCGATCCAGACTAGACAACCATTGAATGTAATTCAATGTAATATTAATGAGAGTAGGTATCTTGGAGAGAAGAGGTTGAGGAGACCCTCTTCTGTAAAAAGATATTTGTATCTAGATTCATTAGTTTTTTGAGGAGGATAAGAGAGAGAGATGAGACTCTATTGCAGTCCAAGCTTTTGTAACCTTTGTACAGATATTCTGAGATTAATACAAAGAGCAGTTTTTCCTGCATGAGATTCTTTATGTGTTTATGTGTATTTGAACGAATGTTTGTTTATGATTTTATGTGTGTATGTTGTAGATATATGTTAGGTTCCATCTGCAGGGATATATAGAATTCTTTGTCTGTGAGTTTTCTGATTTCAGTCTGGGTTCTTTGTGGTTTCATGCAAGGGGTTGCATGGCAGAGTGTCGAGGACTCTGTAAGCCAGTGCAAGTGTGCACGTCTGAGTTTTATGGAATTCAGGCAAGAACGTGCCAGGAGGGTGCACCAGAGGAATCATTCGCTTGAGGGAGAAGCCTCAAGGTTACTGAGCACCTTGGAGGTGAAGACTGTGCAGAGGAAGGCACAGAGGGACAAAATCACTGAGGATTATGCAAAGCTCTACCAGGTGGGCATCGAGCGAGTGTAAAGAGTGCACGAGAAGAACTTTGTTTTGAGTTCTGAGATAAGAGAAGTGTTAAGGATAAGACACTTACAGAGTTACAGAATACTCTATTGGCTCAACAAGGAGTGCTTGAGCATAAGTTTCCAAGGGGGCACTTTCATCTCTTCGAGGGAAAGAAGAGACAGAGACCTTTGAGGTCTGAGCAGTTGAAGCTCAAGGAGGAAGATAGAGTTGTTGAACACTCTAGAATAAGAACTGTGCAAGGAGTGCACCAGGACAACACTCAGATGAATTGTTGAAGACATCCACTTGAAGGCCGGTTGAGCGCAAGGATAACACGCAAAGTGAACTTTTTTCAAGTTCGTAACTTAGGAGGAATAGTGCCTTTGTGCACAAAGTTTCAACAGAAAGGAATAGCAGGCCGAGACACTTCGAGGTCCAAGCCGTAGAAAATATCATGGAGGATAGCACAATAGTGTGCAAGGATCCTGGAAAGAGTTATAGAGATCTAGAAACCCTTTGAGGTTTCAGAGCAAGAAAAACCCAGGAGAGACAGCACGAGGAGTGTGTGGGAGTGGACCTATCCCAAGTCCCAAAGCTCAGGAGGGGTAGCGTTTTCAGAAAATAGGTGAGACCCAAAGTCATAGGGCTCACAGAGGAATCAAAGTTCAAGGCATTTTAAATGATTGGGAATCTTCCAAGTCAGGAAGAAATTGAAAGCTCTGGAGGAGGAGCGTTGGAAACCATTAGATCAGCTGCAGAGGAGGTCACATGGACCGTTGAACTCATGTCTAGACACACAGGAGAGCATGCAAGAGAGACAGGTCTGAGATGTTGGATCTGGAAGCGTGTGGACCAATAGTCGTTGGATCTGGAGGAAGTGCACAAGGTTTAGTCCTTTAGAGTGCACAGGAGGAGAGCCGACTTGCGAAGTCGCGAAGTCCCAACATCATCGGGACCGTCCATCAGAAAGGACACATGGCAGAAATCCACGTACATCGGAATATTTGAAAGGGAAAGAGGCACAATGATCATAACCGTCCATTGGGAGGGACACATGGCAAGCAATCAACATTTTACTGACTCGTGAAATGAAGAAGTCAAAAAGAAATTTCATGAAAACTCGCGAAATGAAAACTCACAAAAAGATCCAAGTCATGTTGTCAACCAATTCAAATTTTTATAATTTCCTTATAAGCTGCCTACACTAGTGTTTCGCAAACCTTGATTTTTGTCGCAATCCTTGAATAAAACGACACTATTTTGCGTTATTTGCACACTTACCTTTGTTCTTGTTTTCATGACTGCAAGCGTGAAAACTTGGTTTTCAAAGTCGCATTAAAATCGTCACTGGATTGTTGTAATCATTCTTGTCGATATGACCATTGCGTTTCCAATTTACTTATCGTTATACAATTTGCAAGACCCCTTGATCTGTACTCATTTGGCATTCTTTGATTGATTATATAATTTCGTGATTGAGTTTGTGATGCATTGATGATTGGATTTATATGTTCTTTGATCGATTCACTTGACACATTGGTTTCTTGAAAACACATTTGTGTTGTGGTAAGACCCTTGGTATAAATCGTTTCATACAACACATAGTTCATATAAATTAAACCCTTGGTGTGATTTTGATTTATTGCTTTGGTTTTGAAACTATAACTATTGCTCGCGCGAATGTTTAATCCACTTACCATTGATTCCATTGGTTAATTGAATGGCATAATTGTTAACCTATACAATAGTGGGTTGAATAGCTAAAAGCGTCGGCGGTTGTACTGTGGGTAATGACTGTTCTGCATGGACCGAAATAGCTCCACCACCTTCGCACGATATGTCATTAATGTCTTCCCCCTATCCTTGTTTCACCTTTGCTAGTTTCGGGTAAGCCTGCGAGCATTCTGCCCCTGCGTAGGTTGTGTTCAAACCCTGGACCGTTCACATCATTCACCGTGTGCTCCTCTCTATGGCACCCGTGGTGCGAATAGAGCCAAATGGTAGTCAATCCCTGTTACTGTTTGACGATGCCCGAAAAGATTTAGAGAACAGTGGTTGGCTCGCGTTTATACAGAGGTTCGAGGGCTTCAACCTTACGGTTGCACAACAATTTTCCCTCACCTTTGATGGGTGTAGGGCTAAGGTAGGTGACATTCATCTTGAACTCAATGAAGAATTCATAAGCTTTGCTACAGGATTGGAAGCCACAGGCCAACGATGGTTTAAAAACTCCAAAGTTGATGAGGTGTCGTGGCCATTACTATTTGTATCACAAAAGGTTACATCCTGTGACAAAGGTATGCCTATTTCCACCATTAAACCCAGGTGGCATGATCTTTTGATAATGGCTAAACAATTTGTGACCTGTGAAGGTCGGTATGGATTGGTTTTTCTTTATTACCTTCGACTGTTAATGAATTTCATGCACTATCAATTGAACATGCCATTTTACTTCTTGCGTAGTCTTTACAAAATGGATAAGAGGTTCAAATGCGAGAAGGCTGATAGCAGCTTGTTTCACCATGGCTTAATTATACTCATCATCATCCACCATTTAAACATTCATGGCGATAATTGGCAAGCCTTTCTGTCTCGGAATGGCTTTGTTGATTCAGAGTCTGTCCAAATCGACAAGTTTGTGGTCAGTGAGACTATGGTCGGGCCACCCGTGCCATTTCATGTTCTCCTACCCCCTGCCAAACCCTCTGTTAGCCCTGATATCGACCTACCTAACATCATAACCGATAACACTGAGGCTGTAAAGAAGCTTGTGAGTAAGAAAGTCAAGGGTAATCCTACTGTCAACGGCAAGGGTAAAAAGAATGCTCGATTGATATCGAGATTTGCCCAGAATAAACCTAAGCCAAACGTCGATCAAAAGCCCATAGTTCTAAGCGAAGACTCGGATTCCGATATCGAGTGCTTCCTAGCTGGAGAGTACCCTTATTCCCATGGATTATGATCTGAGAAACCTTATGACTATGTATCTAATTTGCCCCCATGCCTAAAGAAAAATACTAACTACCCAGGAATCAAGCTACATAATGAAACCCTCAGTGATTTAAACAAACCCTCGCCTGCAATTTCAAAGCCCGAACATACATCATGTATCCAATGTAATGTGTGGCTAGATCACTACTATACCGACGTTCCCTTGTTACAGTCAAAGATCAAATCATTGGAAAACCAAGTTACAGTATTGTCGAGAGAAAGGGACAAGTTTCAAGCTAATGAAAAGAAACAGAAAACCACTGGTTCGATCGTCTTTAGGAATGTTGAATCGGAAACAACCTTTGTCAATTCCAAACTATCATAATCAAAGTTGTTTTCTGTTTGTCCAGGTATGAATTTCAAATATGAGTTTTGCTTTGTGAGTTGGCTTGGATTATTATAACCGATTGATTTTGCTTCCAAATTAGCTCTGTTCGTTTTGATTCGAAACGACGCTGTTATAGTTTGAATGATTTTGTTATGAATCCTGTACAGTAGATTCATTTTACTAAACTCAAATGTAACTATGTTTTAGTTATGCGATTTGGTCGTACCCAATTTAGCAATTGATTGGTTTTGACTGGGTTTGATTCATTTTAGAATAATTTTGTTGGTTTGAATTAACGAAATCAATGGGGTTTGTTTTCATTTAGATTTGGATCGCATTTGACTCGTACAGGAGAATTTTATGCTAAATTTAGAACACGATTATGTTTTGATTTGATACGACTTTGTTGTGGTTGGATGCTATCATCTCTGATTTAGTTCTTATGATTTAATTTTGAAATGATTTCGTAGGATTGAATTGGTATGATCTTTTATGAATGTAATGTATCATTATTAGGGATCGGTTTGATAAATACAATGTAGTCTATTAAATTAGAAAAACGACTGTGTTTTGTATTGAATCAACATTCTCGTTTGGATTTGGATTACATTCGACCTGTGCAAAAGATCTATTCGCCAAAATCATGGAACTGTGTTGATTCATAACGATTTTGTCAAACTCAAACTGTTTCAATTCGTTTTGATTTGATTGTTGCTTGTATTGAGTTAGCACGATTGTTTGAATGAGTTTGATTGATATTGAAAATAGATTTGATGCTTCTCTGTTGGTTTTGATTTTCAAAAAATGATTTTGTTAAGATCAGATCGACATATTTCGTCTCTCTTGAGTTCGTATAATAAAACTCGGCTAATATTCTGTTTTGAAATTGATTCAAGTGATGATTTCGTTGACTGTCAATCGATTATGTTTGTTCCCAATTGGCAATAACAAACATTTGACAAATCCCGCATATCTTGTTATCAACTGATTAATTCATTTACGATTTCATTTGTTTCAATTTACATACAAGTTTCTATTTGGTTTGCAAATACCATGATCGTTTGTATATTTTAATACAGTTATATTAATTTGAAAAACGATCCTGTTGATTTCGTTTGGATTCGACAATGATTTTGTTGATGGCTGAAGAAACTATTTGTGTCGATTTCAATTGTTTCATGAAAATAATTTCATTGCTGTCGAATTATATGAGAGATTATGTTTACCCAAATTGGTGATAACGAATTAAACAAAGTGCGTCCATTTCTGTTATCATTTGGTTGAATACGATTTAGTTTGTTCAATTGGCATACAAGTGTCGATTTGAATGATTCTTTTAGAAATCAAATATTTTTAAATAGTTTGAATATATTTTTTAAGATTCGAATTGATTTTGAAATGATTCTGTGTTCAATTTAGACCAGCTGCAGAATCGCAAGATTCTGTAGCTAGTCTTAGAAATTAGATTTTTGTCAATTTTATTAATAAAATATCCTCTAATATTGTCTATTCTTGTCATTGTTCAGGTACATACGAATTACCATGATCAATTGGGCATGTTCTAGCAGTTTGGGAGATAC
>ML862479.1:12078-23520 GCA_009831015.1 Picea engelmannii
CATGGTCTACCCAGCAATAGATGACAAACATCCATAGGAATGACATCACACAAGATCTTATCATTATATCCTCCTATCTTGAATTCAACTAAACATTGTTTAGTGACAGTTACCTGGTGTCCTTTCTGTAGCCATGAAACTCTATATGGGCTTGGATGATCAGTCGTCTCCAGCTCCAACTTCTCTACCATCTTTGTAGAAACGAGATTATCTGTGCTACCACTGTCTACAATGACCTTGCATACCTTGTCCTTGGTCTTGCAAGCAATTCGGAAAAGTCTGGTCCTTTGGACTGAACTCTCCACCTCCTTCTCTGGTGTTAAAAGGACTTTTCGCATCATCAACGATTTTTCGTCTTCAACATCTTCTACCTCAACATCCCGCATCTGCGCTTCGGTGACATGAGCTTCTCCAATTTCCTTCTTTTTATCTAAACACTCGTAAGACTTGTGCCCATTCTTCCCGCATGTGAAGCATGTGATTACTCCACCTCTTCCTCTTCCTCTACCTCTAGTACGAGGAAAAGTGTTGTTGTCAGCATAATCTCCTCTCTGCTCAGTATGCTGTGCTCGCGGTTCAACATATGGCCCTCGCTGTGAGGTTCAACCTCTCTCTTTTTGAGTCTGAGGTTTCTTCTAGTCTTCCTTGGGCTTCTGGAATTTTTCCTGGGCAACTGATTTGCCTCTGGGCTGACTTCTGCCTCGACCCCTCTAACTCTGCTTTCGGCTCAGCTTCTCCTCCGCTTTCAGAGCCATCTGATAAGCATCTTCCACCATTCAGATGGTTACCATGCTCATCTCATCCTGGATATCATATCTCAGGCCATTCATTTATCTGGCTACTTTCTCACCATCGCTCTCTCGATGACCTACCTTGATGTTCAGTTTATAGAATTCTTCAGAATATTCCTTCACTATTATCAGCTTCTGTCTCAGGTTCTGCATCCTCCTGAACAAAGTAATTTGATAGTCTCTAGAAATGAATTTTTCCTTCATCTTTGCGATCATCCTATCCCAGCTCTTGATCTTCTTCTTTCCACTCCAGTGTCTGTCAGCTTGCAGTTCATCCCACCACAATGCTGCATGTCCTTTCAATCTAGTGACAACATGCTTGACCTTCTTGTCTTCTTCGACATCTTCGTAGTTGAAGTACGTGTCTAGAGCTATAATCCAGTCTAGAAGCTCCTATGCATCCAAGTTTCCCTCGTAAACTGGAATGTCCATCTTTGCTCTTGCACCCATCCTAGAAATAGCTCTGATCAAACGTTCATTTGATGCATCTTCGGCTGCAACTTCCTCTTCACTTTCAGCCTCAACTTCTCTTTTGGAATCACTGAGATCCTTAGCACTGACTGTGCGTCATTGCGCTGTCTCCATGTCTTCGAGTCTAGCTCATAGATCATGTATCTGTCTCTCCATAGCTGGATCTACCATCTGCCTGCCTCTTCTTCTCGGCATTTCCCTATCCTCTGGATTGGGTGATTGTCTATCTCTCCTTGGCGGCATGGTGAATTCTCTTTCTCTGCTACAGAAAGCAAAGAACCTTTCTGAGCTCTGATACCAAACTGACACAGCATGCGCTCGCAAGCATGTCCGCTCACAGGGTCTTTCCTTCTTCACGGCCCGAAGAACACTAACCGGTCCTTCTATTTACCTATCGGGAAATATGCACCCATAGAAATCCTCATGGGATCCCCCTCTTTACAATCGGGAGATTAGACTTCGCGACTTCGTGAG
Source organism: Picea engelmannii (assembly GCA_009831015.1). Taxonomy (NCBI): domain Eukaryota; kingdom Viridiplantae; phylum Streptophyta; class Pinopsida; order Pinales; family Pinaceae; genus Picea; species Picea engelmannii. The sequence continues at coordinate 13,815 of ML862479.1, forward strand.
GTCAGTAGTCGAGCATTGGACTCTCAAATCCCTGAATGCCGACAATAGTCCACGCTGACCTTTTTCTATCAGGGTTTTCTCTATCGTGATTTTGGCACTCACGATGTTGAACCACTCGTATCCTCGACTCCTGAGCCTCGATATGGTGAAACTCCGACGCACACGCGAGTTCGACCCTTCACGTCACTTCACCTTATCGGCACTTCGGAGTTCACAGTATCACGAATCCTGAGGTAATGGTTTCAGAACTTCTCGCTGTGAAACCCTGATATATTATGCCACCTGTCCGCTGATTGACCCTTGTGGCCCCCACACTGTTCCCTTATCCTTTTTGGGATATCACGTATCATGATATCGCGATTCCTGATGCAGTGTTATGGAGTTTCAACCCACGAAACCTGGATACACGATATACTTATAGATCCAACGGCCCTTGAGGCTCGGATCAATGGTTCTGCCCATCCTGAGCTTTGAAACTTTAGATAATATGTCGTCGTATCTCCCCTGCACCTCTGCGAGATCTAACGGCTCACGGAATATTGCGAATTCCCCTCGGAGAATTTCGACCGCCCGTTCCTTGCTTGGTGATTCCTACAAATGACCAAGTGTTCCTCCGCAGAATTCGTCCACTTGCGTGCTAACTTGCAACGCTTCTTACAAGCTTCCAGTCACAGTTTCCCTGCGTTGTTCTCCAACAGTTTTGAAGGCCTTATCCTTCCTGAACTTTCTTATAACTCTGAGCCTTAGAGAGACTCTTGCGTGCACTCCTTGTGGTAACCTTCAAACACGTTCAAGTGTTGAATCTCCTTCAACTCTACGCACACCTGTAGCCACAGTCCTTCAAACTCTTCTCTTAGGTTCGCAACCCTGAAACTTCACTTAGCTTGCGCACTCCTTGCACGGATCCTATGCCTGTCTGCACTTCTGGGAAATGAGAACAAAAGCTAAACTACCTGAGCCCTCTGTCAATGCACTCCTTGTGGACACTTCGACTGCACTCCTTGCAGGAACTCTAGCTCAGATAGAGAAACAATTGAAACTCATTCCTTATTCCTCTCAGACTTCAAACTCAAACATGAAATCATATACACAACATATAAAGAAAATGTATAACAGGAAGCAAACATTCATGAGCATATCATTCAGCATCAATACACAGAGAACAACACAAACCATGAAATTGAATCAACTCTTCTATTAATTCAAATATCTATACATGGGTGTTCTTACACAGCTCTCTACATGCTCTTGCTCTTCTGCTTCTTCAATAATGTTACAATACACAATGAGGGTGTCTATATCCCGTTTCCCTCTTGCGCTCTAAAACTGTCTAATCTTAGAATTAAATTCTATCTACCTGCATTAACTACTTTAAATGCCTTCTACCTACTAAGGACAAGAGCTAAAGGCTCAAGGTCTGTTTACATTATACAAGTGCGCCTTTTCTTAATGGCTTCATTTAAGATTACGCAATAACTTCAAGGCAATTTCAAAATATGTGTTGGTGCTTGTCCAGCTGTCCTCCGCTTCCACGCTGGCTCGCTTGATGTCGGCGATGCTCCTGCATCACAAATAAAAAATCTACAACACTTGACCCATACCGTTGGTCACTCGATTCCCCGAATTATGATACATGAATTCACATATGAGATCAACGATCCTTGTTGATCCAGATCTGATGGTCACTACTCCTCCTAAGATTATGGGTGTTGAAAAGGAACTTAGTCCTATTCTCTTCGATGTTCTAAGAGATCCGACAGTTCTTGGGATTTTGACACTTCCTCCTGAAGCAATTCAAACATTCGATTCAACTTCTCAAGGACTTCTGGCCAAATGAATTGGCATGCTTCCTCCTAAACTTAAATCCTGTGAGCCAATTCAACCTCCATCTCCCTTTGGAACAATTGAAAGGTTCTAACCCTCCTGAGCTTCCACTTGCAAACTCAAGGCCTCCAAAAGGGTCCCTGCACGCATTCCTTGTGTCAACTTTTAATTAACCTCTAGTTAGTTAGGGTCTTTGACTTCGTGCACTCCTTGCAACATCAGTCTCTCAATTTCTCTCTTGGATTTGTAAAATCTGAGACTCCACCTAGTTTGCGTACACCTTGCACGGATTTGTGCTCTGCTAGCACTCATTGCCTGTAAAGACACAATTTGAATCTCCTCTGAGGGTCCTGAGATGAAACACAGAACCTAGTCAATGCACTCCTCGCGGACCCTCCACTGCACTCTTTGCAGGAGTTCTCAGAAAGAGAAACAACTGAAATTCATTCACCCCTTATCTAGAATTCAAACATTCAACATAGAATTCTAGAGCATAGACATTCACATTGGCATTGAAATGAATGCACACAGAGAATGCAAACAATCCTGCAACATACCATTTAACAGGTGGTTCCAACAACCATAACAAACACATGGATTGGAATCAAAACTTTCTTCTATTAAATCTAGTGCTCCTGTACATGGTGAATAACAACTAAAAATGCATAAAATTCTTTGTCCTCCTATATTCCTTTCTACAGCTCTACAACTTATGAATTCTGAATTATGTTACAATGATACAAGGGTTGAGGGTGTCTATCATCCGTTTTCCCTCCTACCTCCTACGCCCCTAAAACTGTCTAATCTATTAAATTAAATCTACCTACTTGCATTCATTACACATAAATGCCTCTACATTCAACAGATGAGAACAACACTCAATATCTGTTTACAATCTCCAAAACACAAAAGTAAGTACGCTTCCCTAGCTATTACATTAATGTGCATTCATTAATCTTCAAAACACTTCAAAATGTGCACTGGTAATTTTCCAGCTATCTCCTTTGGTTAGGCACACGTCTTTGGCTTTATACAATGCTCCTGCATCAAGAGGGGGGGGGGTGGTGAATCAGTTGTTACCGTGCTTAAACAATTTTTCTTAATTTTAAACTCTTTACAAAGCACTCAATGACAATCACAATAATGCAGGGAGGTAAGAAGTAGAATATTCAACATCAATAACACACATGAAATATACAGAGACATATATTTCCTAAGAAAAACTATAAAGGGAAAAACCTCTTCTTCTTGATATGATAAGTAATCTTTATTTTCTGTACATTATCATTCTTATGATAACCAACTCATTGTGAGTCTATCACCTTTGTTTTGGAAGCTGCAACTTGCTGAGAGCACCACCAACTCTCTAGTTTATTTAGCACCTACTAGAAGGAAGCACCAACTCCCTGGTTTCTCTAGCACCCACTAGAAGGACGAACCAACTCCCTAAGTGTTCCATCATCAACTGGATGGAAGAACCAACTTCCAGTCACACAGGCACCGACCTGTATAACATAGAACAATAGTTCTCCCTTGCACCACCCTGCCACCCTGGTTTTTATGGCTGCAACCAGATGGAAGCTACAACTCCCTGTGTTTAAGAACCCACTTGAAACTCCGAGGACACAAATCCTCCCTAGAACCTCCCTACCACCCTGAAATATAAATCTTTTATTTCTACAACTTTATCAAAGTGACACAACATTTATCTATGGCTTACCAGTCTCATCGCTGTTCTGCTACCCTACTCTGCTCTGCCTGCATCAATGTCTCTCTCCTCACATTTGCTGTGCTTTCTTTTCTTCTCTCAGATATACATTTTTGTTCCTTTCTTCTTCTGCACTTCAACTCCTACACACTACATGCTTCTACCCGCATGAATCACACTCAACCGCAACAACCATCTCTTCTTTGTTCTGCATTTTTATACTCTCTCTGCACCTTCTGCATCCTTCATGCACAATACCTATGCATGCTCTTCACAACGTCATTGTTATACCCTACAGGTTGTTCACTGCAACTCTTCCTTACACCTCCATAGCTCGACAGCAGAAAAATGACTTCACTTCTTTTTTCTGCATCTTTTTCTCACGTCGAGTCATCTACTAATCATCATGGCAACTCTTCATATTCTCTCGTGGTTTTGTTGCCTGTGAGTTCATCATCAGTGACCGTTATGATGAGATTCCTTACCTTCTCTGACAGTCGAGACTCTTCGTCTTCTCTGTCAGTTACAACTAGTCAACTATGGATTCTTTGTCTTCTAGCTCCTTCCTTCGTGTGACCACCGGCGGTGACCAAGTGCTTATTCAAAAATCCCTTCCCGATTTCTGTTTAGTGAGTGCTTGCTCCATTTCATGATATGAACTTGTGCTATGAGATTCATGTGACCAAGTTATTGTGGGTTCGTCCAAAGGTGGTTTAGACCAAACTTCTTTTCTCTCCACAATTCACCACGAGCCTCCATGCGTCCATTCTCCAAAACCATGGTTTTGATTGCAACCCGCTTATGAAAAGTTAAGGCACGAGCATGTTCTAGCCCCACAATGGAGAATGACCATTGATCTCATGATATTGATGGTTCTCTTGAATGGATGGTTCAGATATGTCCTCTCGAGTCCATGGACCAGATCTTTCCTTCCTCCATCAACGACTGAGGTTTCCTTCATGATCCGGGCTCCGGGAGTTTCAACTCTCAAACCCTATTGCTGCTGACTGGATATCTTCCCGAATGGAAGATATACTGACATATATCCCTTTCAATCATCGGCTTTGCCTTATTTCCTTTTTCCATACACAATCCTTGGTCTTAGTGATCACATGGCATGTGTCCCTCCAAACCAACGGATGAGAACAATTTCACGATCTGGGCTACGAGAGTTTCAATTCTCAAGTGCTCATTTTCTCCTGGAGAATTTCACCCAGAGTCCATGATCCAATGAATTTTTTCCCTCTTGGATCAATGGTTGAGATCTCCTTCGTGTCTCCAAACTTTAGAGATTTCAATTCTCAAACTCTCGGTCATCCTTCCTTTTCTTTTTCCCGGAGTTGGCAATCCACCGACGCGTGTCCTCTTTAATCCAACAAAAATCCTCCACTCCAGGATTTTGAGTCTTTGGGTGAGTACTAGTGGTAGAAATCCCGAATCAAAACTCCTAGAGTTACTTAAATCTTGCTTCACTCGATGACATGTCATGATCCGAGCAGCTGCCATGTGTCACTCAGATATGTGATTTCCATGTACCTGAAATGCCGAATCAACTTGAAAATTGTCATTGTCTGATTGCACCACATGTCCTCATGATCTGTTAACGTGGTCTACCATATGTCCTCCTCGAATCAATGGTCCTCATTCTCCCTTTGATCGACAACTGTGATCAAATCATGACTTTGCGTGTCAGGTGTTTGAATGTGAGCCAACCCTGACTCTTCCAACTCCTGATATCTGAAATACTCTAGATCAGTGGCCCACAACCCTCTGTGATCCAATGGTCCATATCTTATCGGGACTTCACGTTTCGCGAGTTCCTACAACTCTTACCTTTGAATTTTCCAATTCGCGAGTCAGCGAAATGTTGATCTCTCGCCATGTGTCCTATGGATCCAATGGTTCAGATCTTTTCGCTTTTCATAGAGTTGGAGGATGGCTCTCAGCCATTATCCTCTTTGTAGTTATATTGGATCCAATGGTTTCTAGTCCCTCACACTTCGATCTGACAGCTGAGGTCTAATCTCCTCCTCTGTGCGATCCTCCTGTTTGGACTTTTGATCTAACAACCATCGGATATTCGGGATTGGTGATCCAATGACCATTCTTGCTCCTTATTCTGAGCTTACACATCCTCCTGACTTGGAAGAATTTCTAAGTGTCAAAGGCCTCTACCTTTGATCCTTCTACGAATTTTGATGACTTGGACCTCATCTGCGCTTTTGGAAACTGCTATCTCTTTTGAGCTTTCTCGTCTCTGCATACTGTTCTCTTCTCCTCCTGAGCTTCTAGAGCTTTCTCTTCTGTGTCTTTGCTGATGTTCTTTCCATCAATGACAAGCACACTCTACCTATAAACATTCCAACAATCTCCCCCTTTGGCATTGATGGCAACCCTGAACATATGCACTATTCATATTAGGCCTCAAATTGTAGCATCCACACCTTTTCTCCCCCTTTAACATCAATGTCAAAGAAAACATGCTCCCCCTAAGATTTTGCAGTATTTTTTGGAGGTATCAGATATTCAACCAACACATAATCCCCTTGACAGGATGGACTCTCTTAGGTTGATAGTGGGGTCACGCCCAACTTCTGGCGTAGATACTGAAACTGAGCTTGTGCAAGCGGTTTAGTGAAGATATCAACAATCTGGTCTTTGGATGGAATATAATGCAAAGAAACCACAGAGTTGGTTACCTATTCCCTCAATAAGTGATACTTGATGGGTATATGCTTGGTCTTGGAGTGAAATACATGATTCTTTGACACACTAATTGCATTGGTATTATCACAATGGATTGGGATCGATGCAGTATAATTTACCTCCAAGTCTGCAAGGGTCTGGATAATCCACAACACTTGGGTACATTAGGTGGTAGTTGCAATGTATTCAACTTCTATAGTTGATAAGAAAATGGACGTCTGCTTCTTTCTCAACCATGATACAAGGGAATCTCCTAAGAAGAATGCACCTCCACTTGTTCTTTTCCTTTCATCCAGACAGTTAGCCCAATCAACATTTGAACAAACTGATAGTTGAAAATTCTGATTCCTAGGATACCATAGGCCGTAGTCCATTGTTCCTTTCAAGTATCTAAATATTCTTTTGACAACTAACAAATGACTCTATTTAGATGCAGCCTGATACCTTTCTACCATGCCAATAACATGCATTATATTTGGACATGATGCTATGATGTACAATAGGCTGCCTATCATAGACCTATATGAACTCTGATCAACACCAGGTGAGTCATCATCCTTTCTTAACTTGCATCCAATGACCATAGGTGTTCTCATAGGTGTAGAACATTCCATTTGAAACCTTTTCAACATTTCTCTTAGATATTTCCCCTGAGAGAGAAATAATCCTTCAGATCTTTGAGTAATTTGCAGACCAAGGAAAAATGACAGTTCCCCTATCATAGACATTTAAAATTCAGAATGCATGGTAGAATAAACCATTATACTAATGAAGCATTATTGCTTCCGAAAATGATGCCATCTACATAGACCAACACAATGAGCAAATCATCACCCTCTGTTTTGATATATAGATTGTTGTCAACTGTTCCTCTCTTGAACCCTTTGTCTTGAAGATACTTATCTAGTCTGTAATGCCAAGCACGAGGAGCTTGTTTCAACCCATATAAGGCTTTCTTTATCTTGCAAAAAAATTCAGGGTTATCTGACAGTTGGAAACATTGTGGTTGTTCCATATAGACTTCTTTTAGATCTCCATTTAGAAAGGCCCACTTGAAATCAATTTGATAGACTTTAAACTTCTTATGAAAATCATAGGCAAGAAACATTCTAATAGCTTCTAATCTTGCTACAGGCACAAATGTTTCATCAAAGTCCAGTCCTTCTATTTGAGAATATCCTTTGCAGACCAATCTAGCCTTATTTATTACAATATTTCCTTGCTCATCCATCTTATTTTTGTAGACCCATTTGGATCCTATTATATTTTCATTTCCTGGTCTAGGAACAAGTTCCCAAGTGTCATTGTTTTCAATCTGGTCCAGTTCCTCATTCATTGATTTTAACCAATTTACATCTTCACTAACTTCATTGAAGTTCTTGGGTTCCACCATGGATACGAGGGCTATATGTGATTGCTCGGTGTTTTTGATTATCCTTCTCCTGGTTTGTACACCTTTGTCTTTCTCACCAATTATCTAACTTGCAGGATGATTCTTTTGAGTAATTCTGGAGGAAGAATTTGATGATGTCTGTTGATTTGAGTTTGTCTCAGTATTTTCATCTTCATCTAACTCAAATTCTTCTTGTTATGATTCCTGGAATTGTTCATCTTCAACTTCACCTATATCGTCTGTTGTTGATTTAGTATTGTTCACCTCTCTTTCTAGGATTCCTTCATCAACTTTTACGTCAATACAATCAACCAATTTATGCATCCTCTTATTATAACATCTGTATCCTTTACTGTTTGTAGTGGTCAAATTTTAGATGTCCAAGTCTCCTATGCCATAACCAACTTTCATCATATTTGCTTATATGACACTCCTCTCTATTTTATTTCAGCACATATACACTATTATCCATCCTTATGCCTTTAGCCACCACTTGTCCTGATTTTACAGACTTTATCTTGCAATCCTTGGAAGTGAACACTACTTCACATCCTTTGTCACACATTTTACTTACACTGAGAAAATTATGTTTCAACCCATCTGCAAGCAGAACATCCTGGGATTTTCCTTTACCATTACTCAAACTCACCATCCCTTTACCCGATTTTACCAAGAGCATCATTTCCAAAGGTTACATTTCTTGATTTGCTTTCACTTAGAGAAAAAGAACTTACTTTTGTTTCCTGTCATATGTTTGGAGCATCCACTATCAATATACCATGGGTTCTTTTGTCTTTGAGATGACAACACTAATCCACACTTGTCATTCTATTTCTTCTTACAAACCTTTACATTTTCAGTAGAGGGATTCAGATCTTATTCATAGTTCCGTAAGCGACAGTCTGCAGCTTTATGTCCATAATTATGGCAGGTGTAACATTCCGGTTCATTGAATAAAGAATCACAATGATTGTTATGCTTAACTTGTGTCCTTTTTCCATCCATCACATGATTTGCAGTCTGTGATTGTTTTTTACTTGGCTGTCTCATTCTTTGCGCAGAAAATATCTATTCCTTGAGTGTTTTGATTGCTCATATCTAAATCTTAAAGAACAATTTACAACTTTGTGACCAAAGTTAGAACAGAAAAAACAATATCCATAGAAAAATCCCTTGTACCTAGAAAATGGTTGTCTTCTTTGAGCAGGTCGATTTCTTCCATGCCGAGGATTTCTTTGTTGTACAGATTGTTCTGGTACTTTTTATTTCACTCTTCCTTGGTAGAATATTATCTTCCTCTGTTTCTCCATATTTGTTGTTGTCAATGAATGCAGATTTGACAAACTTGATGGAATCTTTGTTGCTTGGCTGACTACAACTTGATCCTTCTTCATAACCCAAACCAGTTTTCAAATTTGGATTCCTTTGTTGATTCAGAATGGTGGTTAATCCTTCTGAGGCTTTAATGCTTGGAATATTTTGGAGATACAATGATTTGAGCTTCTCTATCTCTTTTCTGGTCTTTACTATCTCTTCTTCCAAGGCTTCACATATTTCCTTCTTCTATGATAACTGTTGTTTCAGAATGTCCTCTATTTTCTTTGCCTCTTCTAACTCCACATTTAGCAAGGAAAAGTCTTCGCCAACTTTTTTAGTATTCTTTTCAAACTGCATCAACAACTGTTTTTTTTTTCTTTTCTCGAGTCTGAGTCTGTCAATTTATTCTAAGGCACTGATTAGTTCACCTTCCATATCAACCACAACTTCTTCATCATTATCATCACTTCATATTATTTTATTATCATAATCCTCTTTAGACATAAGCATGAAGTCATTTACCTTATCTTCACAGGAAGAGTCACTATCTGTGTCTTCTAAAGAGTCATCATTGTTTACAAATAAAATTTTCTTTTTATCAAATCTTTTGGATTTGTACTTCTTTTCACCTTCAGAATTATGATCTTGCTTCTTGTGTGGACACTTATATGCAAAGTGACCTATCTTTCCATAGTTATAAAACTTGAATGGAAACTTGCCTTGATACTTTCCTGATCCTTTCTTTAGTCTTCTCACAA
>ML862481.1:0-23519 GCA_009831015.1 Picea engelmannii
ATTGTTGCATTTCTGTTATGATAAATGATTTATCGTGGCATTATTGTATTTTCTGGTGCTCTATATTCAAATGCAAGAAGACCTTGTGTTGGAATGCTTTCTTCTATAGTCTGTTAGGAACTTGTTGTTTATAACAGACCTTCGCACTCTTCTCCATAAGTCTTCTGCCTGCTCACCCTTTACTACAACTCACTGTCTGAAGTTTACGCAAGACCTCACTTGCTCATGCATGCCTGGCCCGTTTTCAGAGTTGGACACTACTGTTTAGAGTTTCCTTTCATTTGATCACCCATCTATGAACAATCGTGACATAAAACTGATGGGCGTCAGGCTCTGCTCCTGATAGCAATTCAGGAGTGACTTCCGTCGCCAACAGATAGTATAGCAAGGATGGCAGCACAATTAATTTGAGATCTGGAATTTTCTTTTTGTGCTACCTATTTGTCACCATGGACATTCTATTTTTGTAATTTGATGGGATTTTTTTGTTTAGTCTGGCTATATGCTAATAACACTTATGTAAGACTTCAGGGTAGGTCTCTGTTTCTGCTGGAAAAGGTTATTTCTAGGTGGTCTAAACATACTCCATGAAGATGGTTGTAATAACACAACAATGTACTCTTTTTTATGAGAACAACATATATAAATATATTGAGAAAATTTCTGTTGGAATTTTTTTTTTTATTGGTTGTCATTTTGTTTAGAAATTGAAAGACTACCCCCAAATGAATTTATTGAAAGACTCCACAAAAAATAATTTCATCTAGGTAAACTACTACATTTAGGATGTAAAGTATTGTCAAATCTTGGATTTTCACACGTTTTGGTTGTAATGCTTTCATAAGAGAAAAATAGTATGTTATTACAACTCTAAAACATTGTTAGTTATACTATTATTTAATTTCTGAGCATCTTATGTATTCAGAAATATTATGGCCATACATTTATTTTTATCCCACTGTTTGTTTTTTCTTATTTATTTAAGAAATATGGCACTGGAACATAATAGTTTATGCATTTTAATTCAAATACACGGTAATGAAAGTGTATGCATGGAAAACTGTCTCACTAAAACACTATTACGTGCATGTAAGCATGTTTTAAAATTTAAAGTACGCCTGGTTTGTTTCAAGATTCAGACTTCAAACCCCAGAGGCCAAGCTCTAGTGCATTTTCTGAGTATGCTTTAGGCTCTTAGAAATGATGTTGATGGCGGAGGGAAGCTCACGAATGATGATATGAAGAACCTTTTGCAGGTGAGTCTTCTTAAATTTATTGTATTGAATTGCATGAAAAATACCCAACTTTACCCTCTATTCTGATCTCACAGCTTTCAATGTTTGCTTACACATTTCTTCTAAGAATTGTTTTGATTGATCATATTTCGGAGTTTTTTTAGGCACTTTTGTTGATATCTTAGATAATCTTGTACAAATTTTTAAGGCGCTTGACAGACATTGGGAGGGAGAGGACACCACACCATATAAATAACGCACTTTGTTTGCTTGGTACGTGATATCTACGATATTAATATCTACCCACATCAAATGGATATGGAAACCCTAGAATACCCCTAATAAGCGGCCATCGCTTAGAACAAGGTTAGTTATTCACATGATGATTTTAGGGGCTAAATTTTGCTCATGGGATAATTTTCCGTGGTTTTTCCCAAAAAAATATTCGCTATTCTAAAATTGATTCGCCCAAATTCTATAGGATAAAATTATTTTACCTTAAAAATCGCCAAAATTTTATACAAACTATATAGAATCCTTAGAAATTTGAATATTTTTACAAAAATATCGCCAACATTTTACAGTTGGCATATGAATGATTAGTAAGATTCACAAAGGTTTCTGCATTTTAAAATAATTTTTCATCCTTAAAATCATCCATGGTTATTCAATCTTAGGTATTATACACTTGTTTTCTTTTTTAACCACTGAAGAGAAAAATACATGCAATGATTACACATAATGGTATACAATTTCGCTGAAAAAATAAGAAACATGCTTACAAATCCCAAAGGTAAGTTAGGCTAGCTAGTTCTTCTAGAATTTCTCATGTTATGTCCATTGTATGTACTTTCCTGCCAGCAAGTCAGTCGATAATAGGTTAGGATGATTTAGTTTCACAAGTCTAGTTTCAAAAGAAGGTTCGCATCTTAATTAGAGTGTATAATAGAAGAGTTAAGGCCACTTTTGGATCACATCTAAAATCAATAAAGGTGTTGTGTAGTAGTGCGTTGAATGAAAAGATGTATTGGGTGCATCTAACATAGGCATTAACACTGATATACCACTTGAATTTTCTAAGCCAGAGGATATGTCTCTCCAATATATGAACTCACATTATATTTGGTTCCACACACATGTTAACCTAAGTATGGGAGTTGGAGATATGAAACTTGGAACATGGCGACAATGATGAGGACAATAGAAGGTTGGGGTCAAAGCAATGATGAGGACAATAGAAGGTTGGGGTCAAAGCAACAGTGATGAGGACAATGCTCGGCCAAAATCCAAGGTTGTCGGCAAAGAAATAGTGATGAGGACAACCGTGGTGTAGGCTAAGGGAAAATCCATGGTAGAGTCACGGTAGAGACGTGGATGGGGCTCACTAAACTGGTAATCTTAGACAAGCCTTATCATTAGGTAAGGTGATGTATACACAGATTTTATCCTTGGATAATGTGGTGTATATGTAGAGTGTATCCGAAAACACATAAATCCAACTGAGGACTGGCATCAATTTTTATTGATAAATACTCCTCGCATAGATGCATGCGGATTGACATGAGACAAGGAACCGACTATAATGGTGTCAACTCAGTGATGAACTATAATTCATTTCACCACGGAACAAGGGACACACTCCACTGGTGTCAGAAATGTATACCTTGACTGCAGAGAGGCATGAGGCATTGATTGCAGAGAGACAAGAGATATGATACCTCGACTGTAGAGAGACATGAGGCATTGACTGCAAAGAGACAGGGGACTAGCCAATGCAAATTTATTTAAAAATAACAATTTTAATGACTGACAAACACAGTAAAATATTGCAAACACACCAGGGTAATTATGTCCCATCAAAGGTTTTTAGACCAATTAGAAGTTAAGTTTAAAAATACAAAAAATAAACAATATATATTTTAATCTTTCAGAAAAATTTTGTATTCTAAAATATAAAAAGACATTGGATAAAATGTAAAAAGGAGAGATAGATATAACTTTTGATCATCGTCGATTACTATAGTACTTGCTTGGGCGGGTTAAGAGGAGTTGTAAAACATCAAGCTCTTGCCTTCAAGGGGGCTAATCAAGCTACAAGTTGAGAGCATTTTTGTTCAAGTTTGATGACGATTCTTGTCTTCCATGGATTCTTGGGTAGGAAATTCATTTAATGAAGCTTTAGATCTCTAGATTGAGCTGAAGAACAAGGTTCACACATTCTTTGTCGAAGAAAGATCACATCCAGAAATGGAAAGAATATATGCAATGTTGGAGAGCTTGTCTATGTAGATGGAGGTTGGGTATGCACCTGACACAAGCTTTTTACTGCTTATGTGATGGACGAGGAAAAAGAATATGTCCTTTTTGTCAAGTGAGAAACTTGACATTACTTCTGCTATTATCAAAGGTCCTGGAATACTTATCCATATTCTTAAGAATGATCAGGTAAATGTTGAGCCATGATAGTGCCACCAAGTTCATAGTTCAGTTTGTATAGCAAGGTATTCTTGTGGGTGACACAAGTTGTTTTATGTTCTTGTGGTGAATATTTTTTATGATAGTTAAAAGTGATTTTTTTTTATGATAATGGCTATATTTATGTCATTTTTATTTCTGAACACAAGTGTTATTTTTAATTTTTGTACAACATATGTTTGGAATCTAGAAACATAATGTAATATTTGATGCTTCTCTTATTGTAAAATCTTTTCATCTAGTGGCATTGATGGAATAACTTACTGTGTGTGGTACTACTCTATGTTGAATGAGCAACAAGGGATTGTGGATGGTGATAACACTTTCATAGGATAGATGGGACTATTTTATGGGAAAATTCTATAATTTAAGGCAGTCTTTTTAGTGCTAGAAATTGTGCCTCTACTTGTATCATATAGTTCCTTGCTTACTACAAGTGATCAACTCTTTTTAAGAAATTGAGCAGATATTCCCGTGCTAAATCGATAGTCTTCTTATTGGTGTTATTACCCTTGCCACGGTTTGAATATGAGGAATTTATTAGCAAATATGTGTTGTAGTGGTTTAAACAATCTAAAATGTTTAAAAATACATAGAGCTACACATGTAAGGTACAATGTCTCAACAATTAATGATACTTACATCTTGTCTATATTCAAAATATTGCAGCATGTTTAGATGAACTAAGTAATCTTTTTCAAAATTGATCGGTAAAAGGTACTTTGGTGTTTGATGCAGGAAATAAGCAAGAATGACTTCAATAACTTGAATTTCAGAAATAATGTTAGATCAAGAGGAAGGCTTACCAAATTGTAGATGGGCTGATAATTCCATCAAGGCTTTGTATTTCTTTTGCTGAAAAGAATTAGGTGTATGGGAGGATTTGGCGTGAAGAGATGCAACAACTCTAAGATACTCTTCTTTGGTTGTTGGGGGTTTCCATCATAATTGAAAGAATTCTCTTCCAATAAATTCTCAATCCAATAAGGTGTTCCTAGGGTAATGTTACACCAACCACTTCAAGTACTAGAAAGTTGGTCTTTAGGGAGAAATTTTAAAATTCATTTAAGTATATAAAATATGAAAATTGGATTCAAATTTTTTAGTCTTTTCTAAAGCATTGCAAGTTCTATGCTAAATAAATAACAATTCCAGTTAAATTAAAAATCCTTTCAAATTTCAAAAGCATACTTCTAACTTACATAAATAATGGTTGTTTCCTTTGAAAGATGTCATAAAATACCTTCCACTATCCATTGATGCTTGAGATTGTATTCCATCCATACTACAATTGAGAGCTCCTAGCTTAAAAAATTTATTTCCATTCACTCTGTTCTTTTCAATATTGCAAGCAAAAATTTGAATCTTACAAAAACAAAGGACTATTTGGAGTGCAGTTAGTTGCATAAAGAAAGCTTCTAGTTGTAGAGGATACATATTCCTTGGTTGTTCCTCTTAATTTAATAGCCTTGGGGGATTTTGCATCCAAGCTACAACTAGACACCATAACTAGCATCATTGGACACTACAAACTTGCATGCAATCTTGGACACCACAACAAGAAATATGATTTATGGGCTATGGGTTTTCCAAAAACATTTAATGTTTGGGAATTAATGCTAACTTGAAGCTTAACATTAATCCATCTTCAGATATGTTGGGTATGTGTTATAGTCTTTCATGACCAAACCTAGTGTCTTTGTTGCATCAGGTGCATAGTTCCCCCCCTTGGAAGGGGGTTTGCAGGGGTGTTGGGTCCATTTTTTTAGCGATTTTTTAGCACATGGTTTTCACCAATGGTTTTCTAATTTCAGTTAAGGAATTAGGGTTGTTGACTAATTCGGGTCAATGTATTAGGGGTTTTAGGTGCCACAGGATCCTATATATATTGTATTGTAAACAATGAAGATAGAAGTTGAATAAATAATTAGAGGTGTGGCTCCAAATAGGTTGTTGGTTTTCCTAGTTTGGGTTTCCCCTAGGGTAAAATATCTATGTGATGTGTGTGTGTGTGTGCCATTGTATCTTTTCTATTTTTATTAAGAATCTATTTGCAGTAATTAATTGTACAAGATTAAAATCTACATTTGGTATTAGAGTAGTTATTGGCTTCACGGAGATGCATTTGTGGCTAAGGGTTTGGCTTGGGTCTGTAATAAACCTTGTTACAGTGGGAGCTCTGTGGTATCCATTGTTCAAGTGAAAATAAATGGCGAGAAATTCAGAAATAAAGATCGATAAATTTAATGGACAAAGTTTTGAGTTGTGGAAGCTCAAGATGGAAGTTGTGTTGTTGGACAAATATCAGTGGATGGATATGGATCTAGGTACTGAACCTATAGAAATTTCAACAAAATACCAGTAAAATTTGGATCAAAAAGAAAAGAGAACAATATGGTTGTGTCATTCAGATTCAGTATTACCCAATGTGTTAGGGGAAGCTACAACCAAGGAATTATGGGATAATTTAGGGGATTAGTATAAATCAAAATCGCTGGTAAACAAACTATTCTTGTGGAAGAATCTATATAACCTCGGGATCAAATATGGAGACTTGGTGACAGAGCATATGGACACATTCAATACTATGGTAAGTTAGCTATTATCTGTTGATATTAATATTTTCGATAAAGATAACTGTATCATTTTATTGTTCTATTTACTATAATCATGGGATAGTCTAGTTGTGGCCATAGGTATTAATGCAACTACTTTAAGCTTCAATGATGTGGTCTCATCCTTGTTGACTGAGGAGATGAGGTGGAAGGACATGGAAGGACAAATAACAGATGCCTTATTTGCAAGAGAATGCTCCTAGAAAAGAAATAGATCTAAGTCCTCAAGTGGGAGATCTAAATCTAAGGGAAGATCTAAATCTCCTGGGAAATTTGTAAAGGTATGTTCGAGATGTGGAAAAGAAGGGAACTACAAGAAAACATGTAGATCCAAAAGTGTTGAGAGAGGGAAGGGATCTAATGAGTCCCCTTATACAAAAGAAAACACCTCCATTGATGAAGGAGGAGATGTGTAATTGGCTTCTTCAAGCACACATGCAAATCATGAGGCATGGTTGGTTGAATCAGTTGCATCCTTTCATATGACTCCTCACAAGGAGTGGTTTTGTGAATATGAAAGGTATGATGGAGGTGATGTTTTCCTAGGTGATGACTCGACAACCAAAATCACGGGACAAGGAAAAGTCAAGTTGAATCTCATGGATGGAAGGATAAGAATACTCCCTGGTGTTCTACACATCCCAAGGTTGGCCAAAAATTTGATTTATGTAAGAAAAATGGATGATGTTGGGGTAAAAACAGTGTTTGAGAAAGAAACATGTAGGATGGTTTGAGGGGAAATGGTGTTACTGTAGGGAGTTTGGTTTGGAACCTTGTATAAGATGCTAGGAAACACTATTAGTGATGAGTGAAATAGTTTTGTTGTTCATGAGATTGGAGCTAAAGAAGAGAAAAATCCTACAAACTCTGGAGAAAATACTATGTTGTGGCATCAAAGGCTGAGACATATCAGAGAGAAGGGCCTTCGAGTAATACATGGTATAAGTATGGTTGAAGGTATATTTAACTTCTCTTTAGATTTTTATTTCTATGAACATTGTGTATATGGGAAGAAGATTAGGAAAGATTCCCCTCTGGTGCAACATGGGTAGAAGAAATTTTACAGTTGGTGCACAATGATGTGTTTCTACCTGAGTCAGTTCCATCACTACGAAATTAGTGTATTATGTCACATTTATAGATGACTTCTCAAAGAATACATGGATTTATTTTCTCAGGAAGAAATATGAAGTCTTTGACAAATTCAAAGAGTTTAAGGCTCTTTTGGAGAATCATATAGAGAATATAATTAAAGTGTTGAGGATGGATAATGTTTTGGAACATGAAGCATTGATGGTTCATCAGACATCTCCTAGGTTCAATCGGTCAAGAGGTTGACCTATATTTGGATATAGTCGGTCAGGTGATCGACCAACACACTAAACTATTTGGTCGAGTAGTCGACATGTCTATCGGTCAGACATTTGACTAGCAGTTGAAGATAGTCAGGCGCTGGATCCACCAACACAATAATTGACTATGATTTGGATGGATAGTTGGTCAGTTCGAGTCCTGTCGATCTGACTCGATAGAAAAGACTTGGAAAGTCAACTCTAACAGTCGATAGTTACATGTGAACAAGATCTTCCAGATTATATTAAAGTTGGTTAGATATTGAGACTATAAAATTAGACCCTTTGGGTTATATCTTGAGAATCAACAAAAGTTTGTGAAGGTTTTCACAAACTTTAGTAGTCAGCGTGCCTGTCGGTAAAACAATCAACCAACGGTCAAAAATATTCAGACGGTGGATAGACCAACCCAACAATCAACTACGAGTTAGACAGATAGTCCGTCAGGTCGAGTCTTTTTTAGCTGAGTCGATAGAGTGGATTTGGTGGAGACAACTCTAACATTCGACAATCACATGTGGAAAATATATTTCGGATTCTATTTAATGTTCCCTTCCAATTGATCATGAAGAATGATGGATTAATAGCCTATATGACTCCCATAGGCTATAGTTAGCAAGGAAACAAGATTCAGGGAGGTTTATTTGGTGTCACTAGGTTAAAATAATAACAAATTATAAAGTGACATTAAATAAAAATAAACAATTATATTTAAATGAAATTGGAGGGAAAATAAAGTGAAGGTTTGATTTGGTAAAAAAGGGGAAAGCTCTAGAAGGCCTGTAGAAAGGATAAATAGAGGGGTAACCCTTATCTTTGGCATTATGATTTTATCTCTCATTTTTTAGTGCTCTTGGAGCCATTGTTTCGTTGGGGTTTAGAAAAACCCTTCCACTACTGCAATTTAGTTTTGGTGGTGCAATATCCACCCTCGCTAGACAAGAGGGGAGTCCACCTAGGATGTCCATTGGAGCTTCAATTGGAGATTTATGTCCAATTGGAGGTTTGCATATAATGTTTGTGAAGGTTTTCCAGAAGTGGTCAATTCATAATTTTGCAGGTGACCAAAGATTTTCAAAGAAAACGTAGTTTAGGGAATCCACGTGGGTTGAGTACGGGGTGTCCCGTGAGGCCTTGCTAGACATCCAACAGTTGTTGCATGAGGAATTCTACAATCGAGGTTGCAGCAGGCCATTTGGATCAGGTTTGTGAGGGTTACGAAAGGGATTGAAAGGTTGCTAGAAGAGAAGACATTACTGGAGCAGAGCATCTCATTGAGCATCATAGATTGGCATCAGTCCAGGTTTCCTTTGTGTTGTTTCTATTAGTAGATTTGTGCAACTTCCTTTCAACCATTATACTTGTGTGTTTACGAGTATTTTTCAGCTGTTATTACAACCATTATATATCATTGTATTGTTGTGATTGGGGGTTTTCACCCATAATAATATGCCATGGTTATATGCTCTATTTTCTGTGTAATGGATGCATGCACTATGTTTGAAAATATTCCTATATGAGAAAATTGTTTGTAAGGAGTTAATAGAATCATCAATACAAAGTGTTTAACATATTTACATAAGGAGAAATAAAAAAAATTGGATAGAAAACATAATATTCCCACCTAACCTAGTTGGGAACATTACAGTGGTATTTGAGTTGGTGATCTTGTCAGCATGTGATTTCTTTAGGCATTGATGCAAAGGAAAACTAGAGGATGAGGAAAACAACCCACCCCAGGATCATAGTCAAAAGAGGTAGAAGTAGATGGATTTATGGGGGATCATCCTGAAGATAGGACCATATAGTTGTTGGAGAGCATAGCTAATGGGAAACAATAGTTGACACAAGTCCCGACACAATTCATTTTCGACAATCAAGAAAACCAAAAATATGGAAGTGTTAATGGGAACCATGTAGAGTCCATCCATAGAGGTGGTAGGACTCCTAAAGGGAGCAATACCTATGTATTGGCATAGAGTGTCTTCCAGGAAGGTAGCAAAAAGGTACCCATACCATTATTTCCACCATTCCTTGAGGAGCAGCCTATAAGAGTACCAGAGAAACAGGGGAGGACAAAATGAACTCCTACTTTAGGGAGTATCATTTTCTTGAAGAAGGAACCCGAGTAGCCATGTCTTACAATGACTACTGCAACCTCAGGATGAGGAAAAAACCCAGGGCGGGTCAAGATCAATAGAATTTTGATATTCTACGCAAATTGGGAAGATGATTATCCCATATTTTCATAGATCTGACAGGTGCACAAGCTAAGCATGGGTACATAAGTTGGACACTTATTTCCATATTAACCCGATAACAGAGTCCAAGGAGAACAATTTTTCCACCCTACACTTGGATGGAGAGGCTCATGAGTGGTGGTACCATGGGATATTAACATTAACATCACATCATATGAGGATTTCACTCAGAGGATGATGGACATGTTTGATAGGAAGGACCCTGAGATCCACTTAAGGGATTTGAAACCACTGAGGTAGACAGGTACATTAGAGGCCTATGTCATAGAGTTCCAACAGATGGAAGTCATGGTGACTGATGTTTTTGAGCAGAGACCGGTGATGTTTTTCAGGGAGGTCTTGGTTGAACCCTTAAGAGGCTGGGTGAAGGATTTCAGGCCAAACACACTATTGGCACATGGGAAAACCCAGGGTTCAATGCTTCACAATGCACCAAAAAAACCCTAACTACTAGCCCTTTCGACAACACCTGCGAAGCAGATGAAGTCTTACCCGAGGTAGAGGCAGGGGGGTTGTAGGACTCAGGTGTCTACAACCAAGCTGGGACACAGATCTGTGATCAAAACACTTAGAAAAACATAGTCATTAGTTCATGAGTCTCATTCACATCACAGATTAAACCCTTATTATAGATCAATGCAGTAACAATAAAGATAAAGCACTCTCAATCACTTAGCACATAGCATTAGCTCGAATCTAACATTCATTTATATTTAATATCATTAAGCACTAAGCAATAATCATCAGATGCATTCATTATACATTATAACAACAACATTAAGAAAATAAACAACATAATCCACATCGCACAAAGCACATCAAGACACATGATATACGTGGTTCAACCCAGTGTGGGGCTATGTCCACCAACTTCTTCTTCTTCTTTATTAGTCTTTAATCTTCTTACATTCATCTGCTCCTATGCACAAAGCCATAAATCCAAACTCCGCAGAGGACAGGAGATCTGCGCACTGCGCACCAGATCCTCCTTCCCAAAATCAGGTCAAGGCATAGAGCCTATGTTTGCACAAAGCAACTTACGACCTCTTGCACCAAGCCAACATAAACACTTACAGCATACTATGTACATAGCCAACCAACTTGTTGTTCTCTTACATCGCTTAGCTACTTATTTATAAATTTACAAAAAGGCCTAAACATGGGTAAACCCATGGGCCGACATCCCACATCCCGTTACATAAACCCTAGTAAACCCTAGTAAACCCTTTGTTGGGTCCACAAGCTCGCAAAATGAGTGAGATTCTATGATCTCAGATCCACCTGGGCGCTCCATATTCGACCATCCTGTTGAAGTCCCAAAAGTGTTCAAACACGACCAATGTTTCCTCAAAACTTGGTCAAGGGCCAACAGGCCCCCAACACTCACCTGTGACTCATCTCGTGTCACTCAGATCTGGGAAATGCTGCTTCAAAGGCCTCAAGCTTAGATTGATATTCCTCAACTTGCTGCTTCACCAGAGCTTCCTGCTCGACGAACTCTTGAATCACTTGCTTTGTAACAGGCCCTTCCAGGCGTTGTTCCACTATCGCAACCACCTTATCTAGCTGCGAGCCTTGTCCTTCAATATCTTCAAAAAACATACAGGCCTTGTCCTGCACCGACTGTAGTATATGTGTAAATTCCATGACTATGCTCTAGATAGCATTAATCTATTGTTGGACTGCACATTGCTCCTATGATCTCTTCATTCGCTCAACTACAGTGAGTATCTTCATCTGTTCCTTCATGATGGATGCCTGTTGCTATGCCTACTGGAGCTAAGCTTCCATCTTCCTTAGCTTTGAATATTTTGTGAGGCATTCATAGGTTTGTTCACTTCGATCAATCAACTGCTTACATTCTAAGGTGAGGACCTTGATCCTTCCAACTACGCTTTTAGAGACTTCCTCCCTTTGTTCGCGCACTTCTTGGAGAGTGCTTGACACTGCTTGGATCTCTAACTCTGTTATCCTTGCTGAAAATCCTCAACAAGCTTCCCCACTTGCATCTTGACTAACTCTAGTTCCTCCTATGCCAAGCCCGACACATAGCGAAGTGATTTAGTCACCACTTCTTTGACAGCAGTTTGCTCTGCGAGCAGATGGTCTTTTTCTTTCTGTATCTTTGCATTGTCCTCCTTGAGCTCGTTGACGAGGTAACTCGCCTAATTCATTTGCATACCCTCTACGCACTTTCCTGCGAGGTCTACTATGAACCTAGTGACCTGTGTCGAGTGATTATTTCTGACGATATTTCCATCAATAAGTTGGCAAGCGAGGTGCACTGTGCCATCCTAGATAGATGCCACCTTGTAGCCTCGCTTTCCCTTTTCTACATCACCATAATATTCCTTTATGCGCTATGCCAGAGAGTGATTTGAAGTATTCCTTGGGTAGAATTGCTGAGGGTCCGGTCCCTGTATGCTCAGTCCTGTGATCAGGTGGATCAATGTCGGATCCATAGTGATGTGCATGTTGAGCCATAGGTATCCTCCATGGTAGCACGACAAGATAAGTTTAACACAAGCGTTAACCTAATTATGTTGGTCGAAGTAAGGGATATTCATTACATTTAGTATCGTTGACTGTGCGAGCTCCTTAATCCACGACTGGGAGACTATGCGCGGCTTCTTCCTAGTCATCTTCATCAAATACCTATGGGGCATGAGCATGGCGTAGTTATATCTGTCGCCGAGATTAAAGTCATTTTTCTTCAGGGCTAGGATCTATCCTAACTAGGGTCCAACTATGCATATCCCCTTTGGGATGTGCGCAATTATCAACGTATACTCAAAATCATGTGGGATGTTGTTGCGGTTAACCGTGCTAGTCAAAGGCAGTATATAATCTGGAAAGATCGATGGGATCTGCTTCGCGTTAGCCAGATTGTCACAGTTCTTTCTTTTCTTCTCAGTAGCACGGCTAGAACGACATCTAGTTGAGGGGGATGCTTACAGTCCCCCAGTCAACGATGCCTGTATTCCTACAGACATAACTCTCTCAGCTATGAGCTCCATGAGAATCTCCTCCACAGACTTCTCTAACGTGCTAGGTTCACCCGACATTCACACTTGTAACCAAATAGATCGAGTAGGAGAATAGACAAGCGAGGTAATACAATGGATGGAAAGGTATAGAAATCACTGCGTGAGATACAATTTATTCTCTATTGGCTCAGACAATCACATGTGGCAAAAAGTGGTCCTGACACAGTGTCCGACAGGGTTAAATAAGCAAGCATCGTAACGGATTCCTCCAATGGGAAGGAATGTGTCCATCAATGAAAATTAGTCCATTATGGCATGGTCTCACCTTTCCATTCACTCATAACTACATTTTCTAGCTGTTCCAGGGCGCCATTGTAACGGTCGGGGCACCTTCAACGGTCATATAGCTTCACCGTGGAGAAGTCCCATTCTGCGTGGTGTTGTTGTTCTAGAGAGGCTCAAGTTCTGTAGATATGCCTCTTGCGAAGTCTTCCTTCTGTTCTCTGTAGCTTCTCGTAGCTTATCTTTCTTCTTATTAAGCTTCCTGGCCTTCTTTCCTGTAATTTGAGCTTCTCTAACAATTTCTGGAATCCTCTTCCCATTTGTATTCGTATTCTCTCCTGGTGAAAGGACTTCGCACTCTTGATGTGTTCTTACATATTCTAAGGTTAATGCCCCTTCTCTTACTATTTATGGGGTGGCTATACTTATTTCATGCACGAACATATTCTTCAAACCTTCCTACGTTCTTTCAACCTCGATAGTTAATTCTCTTGCCCTTTGTTGATTCAAGTTGTCCTCTTGTTCTTCTATTAGCCACTCTATTTTTCTGGTTATGAAGTCCCTTAGTTCTTGATTTTTCTGTTCTGTAGCTTCCTCCTCTGATTTCCTTCTAATCTGATCCTTCTCGATCGAAGTCTTTCCTAATAAAAGTGGAAAAGGCACGTTGTTCTCAACAAATTTGATGACTTCAAATTATTCTTCAATCAATGTTTCATGAACAACCATAGGTATATTAGTAACTCTTCCACATAGGGTTATCATATTTCCTTTAAAAAATCCTATCCTTCCCAATAAAGGTATCATAGTAGGTCTTCCCAAAATTCCCCAAGTGATTTCTGGCATATGTTCACGTGTGTTTCTTCATCCAATACACAGTCTATGTCGAAGTCTTCTATTCTTGTAACTATGCACTGATTTTCTTTCAGGATTTATGGTAAACTAATGTCTCTGTGATCATCCATTACTTATTTTAACTGTACTAAAATAGTCTGAGCTTTCTCTGAATCTTTCTCTAACATGCTCTTAGCCTCTTGAATTTATTCAGAGTTTTCTTGTCTCGTGTTCATCTTTTCATGTCTAGCAATCATTCTTGTACAATTCTCAACCTCATGACCAATATCTTTGCAACAAAGACAAATAGGACCTATACCAGGGCATTCCTTAGCAAGATGTCTTGGTATTCTGCAATTATAACACAATGTCAATCCTCTCTTTTTTTAAACGATCCCCAACCTCTCCTGTACTGCGCACTGGGATCACAGTGATGGACTTGCAATCTGCAAAAATTCTTTCTAAGTTCCTGCATCCACTTATTAGTCCAAAAATTCTTTCTATGCATAGGAATAACATATATTTTTCTGTTTATTTCAAATTTATTCAGATCAACTCTTTCTTCTAACTGTGCCCTAGATTTCAGAATAGGATAAAATCTATCAAACATACCTAGATTCATTTTTTCGAAGAAAAAATCTCCACTTGTCTTACCCTTACCAGAGCACAAAGCTTTAATATCTTACCTATTTTCTTCAGATCGGGTTTCTTTCTTAGCACAGAGCTTTGCAAGTCAATTAGAATATTACACACTACAACAATAGATCTACGCACAAAGCTTTTTTTTTTTTCTTTAGTTCCTAGCAATCACAGTTTCACATCCTGGCATCGGAACCATTTGTTGGCACAGGGGCAGAACCAAGATTCAATGCTTCACAACACACCAAAAAAACCCTAACTACCGACCCTTTTGGAAACACCTGCGAAGCAGATGAAGTCTCACCCGAGGTAGAGGCAGGGGGGGTTTCAGGACTCAGGTGTCTACAACCAAGCTGGGACACAAATCTATGATTACAACACTTAGCAGAGAACTTAGTCAACCATATGAATTAGTTCATGAGTCTCATTCACATCAGAGATTAAACCCTTATTACATATCAACGCAGTAACAATAAAGCTCAAGCACTCTCAATCACTTAGCACATAGCATTAGCTCAGATCTAACATTCATTTATCTTTAATACCATTAAGCACTAAGCAATAATCATCAGATGCATTCATCATACATTATAACAACAACACTAAGTAGATAAACAACATAATCTAGATCGCAAAAAGCACATCAAGACACATGATATATGTGGTTCACCCCAGTGTGGGGCTGCGTTCACTAACTTCTTCTTCTTCTTTATTAGTCTTCAATATTCTTACATTCATCTGCTCCTGTGCACAAAGCCACAAAGCCAAACCCCACATAGTACAGGATATCTACGCACTGCGTGCTAGATCCTCCTTCCCAAAATCATGTCAAGGCACAGAGCCTCTGTTTTCACAAAGCAACTTACAACCTCTTACACCAAGACAACATTAACACTTACAACATGTTGTGCACATAGCCAACTAGCTTGTTCTTCTCTTACATCAATTAGCTACTTATTTATATATTTACAAAAAGGCCTAAACATGGGTAAACCCATGGGACGACATCCCATAACATGTTACATAAACCCTAGTAAACCCTTTGATGGGTACACACGCCCATAAAATGAGTGAGATCCCGCGATCTCAGCTCCACCTGGGCGGTCCATCTTCGGCCATCCTGTCAAAGTCCCAAAAGTGGTCAAACACGACCAATGTTAACTCAAAACTTGGTCAAGGGACAACACACACTAAAATAACATAACATGAAGATCTAGGATATAGAAGACACGGTCCCCAAGAAGACATCAGTAAAAAAATTTATCCCATAGAAGGGTCAGGTGTCAAAACATCCCTAGAAGGCATGGATAGGGAAGGATAGGTTGGATGAGGAAACTCTAAGAGAGATAAGGAGAAATAAGCTTTTTATAGTTGCAAAGAGTCATGGGAACCGGGTCATCGGTGTATTTTAAAAGGAAAAATCCCATTATATCGAAGTGGTTTTCGACGAGGAGGATGACGATGATGATGAGGGAATTGGAAAGAATAATGGCGAGCCATCACACCTCAAGGATACATAGCAGGAACCATTGCAAAATAGTGCCAAGGGAGTGACCATTTCCACTCTTTCATGAGTTACCAAATATTACACCTTCAGGGTCAGAGGTTTTTTGCAGGGACAGAGGGTTATGACACTAATTGATGGTGGGGCCAGCCACAATTTTATTGATGTTGCATTGGTCACCAGAAGATAAATCCATGTAGAGGGCTTCAAGGGATTCAATCTAGATGTAGCATATGGATACAATATTGCATGTACTTAGAGGATTAGGGGAGTGGATGTAACATTGGGAAACTATACGTTGATCGATGATTTATATGTCATAGATTTAACGAATACTCATGTGGTGCTAGGATTTTGGTGGTTGTACTCATTGGGATATATTTGCATGAATTATCAGTAAATGAGGATGGAGTTCCAGGACAAGATTGGAAAACAAGTCATCCTAAGAGGTATGTCGACAGGTTCCCACAAGATTGTGTCTAACCAATGAATGGAGGCCCCTTTTAGACACAGGGACATGGCTTGCACAATAGAGTGCTTGATCACCATGGACAAGCCATCACTGGATCTCCAACATTACCTTGCAGATATCCAGTCATTATTTGGAAATCATGAAAGAGTGTTTGAACCATTTCCAGCAGGGAGTCCACCTAACAAAGGATTTG
Organism: Picea engelmannii; assembly: GCA_009831015.1. NCBI lineage: Eukaryota > Viridiplantae > Streptophyta > Pinopsida > Pinales > Pinaceae > Picea > Picea engelmannii. The sequence continues at coordinate 16,847 of ML862481.1, forward strand.
AGCATGTTATTGAGTTTGAAGAGGGATCGAATCCCATGATCACAACACCCTACAAGCATCCGAAGAGGTTCAAGGATGAAATAGATAATTCCATAAAGGAATTGTCGGAGATGGGACATGTCAGGCCTAGTTCTAGTCCCTTCGCTTTGTCAGTTGTATTAGTGAAGAAGAAGAATGGAACTATGAGGATGTGCATAGACTACATGGCATTGAACAACAAGACCATCAAAACCCGATACCCAATACCTAGGATTGATGAGATGATAGATGAACTGCATGGGGCATTGTACTTATAAATGATTGATATATGATCAGGACACCACCATATTCAAGTCAAAGAAGAGGATATTCATGAAAAAACATTCAGGTATCACTATGGGAACTATGAGTTTCTAATCACGCTCTTCGGGTTGACTAACGTACAAACTACCTTTCAGTCATGCATGAACCATATCTTCAACAAAGAGTTGAGGAAATTATTAATGGTGTTCTTTGATGATCTTATGATCTACAATAGAACAAGGGAGGAACATCTGAACCATGTGCACGAGATTCTCACCATTATGGAGGAGCATGAATATGATTTTGACATTGAATATGTAAAGGGAAAGAACAACATAGTTGTTGATGCATTATCCAGGAGAATTATAGCCTTCTACATGATAGAGATCTCAACAGACTGGAGGTCCATTCTTTTGGTGGAATACTCCAAGAATACCTTCACCTGTAAGATGATGGGGGGAAATATTCAAGATGACAGGTACATGGTAGTGGATGACATCATCTGCTACAAAGACATGATGTATCTTGTTCTTAAGTCCAAACTCAAGGATAATATTTTGAGGGATGTACATGATGCACCACTGGCAGGGAACTAGGTGTATTTGAATACCTATAGGCAGGTGAGGGAGAGATTCTCCTGGAAGGGTATCAAGGAGGATGTATATCATCATGTAAGGGAGTCCATGACTTTATAGAAAAACAAGTCATAGTTTACACATCCCGCAGGACTGCGTCATCCATTGACGGTTATAGAGAAGAAGTGGGATAAAATTTCTATGGACTTCAATACAGGGTTTCCAAGGTACAGGTTTGGGATTGTATTTACGTGGTAGTGGAAAATTTAAATAATTATGCACACTTGTTTGTCATTCCCTCATAGTACAACACATCTCAGGTAACAGATCTATTCTTTAGGGAGGTGTTTAGACTACATGGTCTTCTGAGGAAAATAGTCAGTGACCAGGGTAACATGTTTCTCAATGCGTTTTGGTAGGAGTTGTTCAGGTTATCCGGGACATAGTTGACACCTAGTACTAGCTACCACCCCCATACATACAAGAAGACCAAGATAGTAAACAAATGGATCGAGGGGTATCTGAGGAACTATGTGTGAGGATAGAAAAGGGCATGGATAAAGTGGTTGCATCTCAGGGAGCATTGTTACAATAACACTCATCACATGTCCATCAATATGATCCCATTCAGGGCATTGTATGGATATGATGCCACATCCTTTGTGGATTTGGAGTTTGGGGAGAGAAGAGCTCCCAAGGAAAAGGATTGGTTGCAGGAAAGTCAAGACATCTTGAGAATCCCGAAGGAAAATTTGCAGGCCTCTCAGAATCAATAGAAGATGTATGTATATAGGCATAGGGTGGAACAAGCTTTGATGTTGGGGACCTATTCTTTCTTAGGTTGCAGCCTTACAAACAATCGTCATTGAATAAGAGTTGTGGAGAGAAGTTGAAGCCTCACTTTTATGGACCCTACAAAGTGATCATAAGAGTTGGGGATTTAGCATACAAGATGGAGCTACCAAAGGGTAGCAAGATCCACAACACCTTCCATGTATCTTGCCTCAAGAAGGAATTGAGACATTAGGTCACTGCTTTGGAATATATTCCTCCACTAGATGGGGAAGGGAAGTTGGTTCTAGCTCCCGAGAGGATTGTTGATGTCAGGAACTGGAGGTTGAGGAGCAGAGTCATTTGAGAGTACTTGGTCGTATGGAAATAATTGTCTGCAGAGGATGCTACTTGAGAAGGAGAGAAAATATTACAACACCCTGATATGGAATTGCTTGAGGACAAGCAATCTTAGGAAGGGAGGACTGTAATTTCCCCTTTCAATTGATCATAATAAATGATGAATTAATATCATATACGACTCCCAAAAGTTGTAGTCAACAAGGAAAAAGGAGTCAAGGAGTTTTATGTGATGTCACTAGGTTAAAATAATGACAAATTCTAAAGTGACATTAAATAAAAATAAATAATTATATTTAAATGAAATTGGAGGGAAAATAAAGTGAGGGTTTGATTTGGTCAAAAAGGGGAAAGATATAGAAGTTCCGGAGAAGGGATAAATAGAGGGGTAATCCTTCTCTTTGGTATTATGATTTGATCTCTCATTTTTTAGTGATCTTGGAGCCATTGTTTCATTAGGGTTTAGAAAAACCCTTCCACTATTGCAGTTTAGTTTCGGTGGTACAATATCCACCTTATCTAGACAAGAGGGTGTTAAAAAACACAGGTATTCCAATAGATGATGAACACCTTCATTAACCACTCACACAACCAGATCAAAGATCGACACACCGATATTTCGATGTGGTAAAAACCCTATGGGGAAACATCCATGTCCCCAAACAACACAACCACTTGGAGAAATGTATTAATGCAAAAGAAAAATATTAGAGAGATTTTACAAGAGAGTTTATCAAAATCGAAAATCAGAAAATGAACCTCCATGCTCTTTAAATAGAGATCATGGACCAATTAGGTGTTAAGCCACATATCAATATAGTTTTTAAGATCGAGGAGAATATGAAACTTCATATCACTCTATGGCGGGAACATATCATGAATGTCAAATTTACTAACTACAAATGCATACTAAAGAAACACACTTTTACCTAACGACACATTAGACCAAGTAGATCTTAACTAACTCCTAAGTGTCTAAATATCCTAACATATTCCCTTAAGAACAAGTTGGGATAGGATTGAAGGATTTACAATAGTGACACAATAGGAGAAGGAAGGAGGCATTAGAGCCTATCCCCCCTTACTGACATAGATCGAAGTTTGGAAAACTTCACTTTTGTAAGAGACATTGTGAAAATGTCTACAACTTGATCTTCTGTAGGGAAAAATATACTTCAATAACTCAATCATGAATGAGCTCTCTGATGAAGTTTATGTGTAGTTCGATGTGTTTTTTTCACTAATGTTGAAATGGGTCTTTGGCGAGCTTGATGGAACACTAATTGTCGCACCAAAGGGTAGTTGGATGTTGTTGTTGGAATCCAAACTCTGAAAGGATCTGTCGAATCCACAAGGATTCCTGACTTGCATTTACCGTTGATCAGTACTTTGCTTATGCTGAAGAAATGGAAATAGCATGTTGTTTCTTACAAGCCCAAGTGACAACTCCTAAACCAAGGCCGGAAACATAACCTACAATAGACTTCTGATCATCAGGGTCACTGACCCAATATGAATCAGTGAAACCAACCAATAAAGAACCCCCCCTGAACTGTAATGTATCCCAAACTAAACTGTACCCCAGACATATCGAAGGATCCTTTTAGCTTATTTCTAATGGATTTCATGGGGTGTTTTCTTATATATGGAAACAAGAAAAACATCAAAAGAAATATTAGGATGGGTGTGAGTCAAGTATAAGAGGATACCAACTAACTGACAGTACAAAGTGGCATCAACTTCGAGAGAAGTACAGGTGGAAGGAATCTTGACTCCAGACTGGAAGGGAGAAGGGGTTGGTTTACAATATTCCATGTGGAAGTGATGAAGAAAGTCACAAGCATACTTACACTGGGAAAGAAAAATTCCTTCATTGGTTTGCAAAACTTCGAGGCCAAAGAAATAGTGCAAAAATCCTAAGTCTGTCATTTCAAATTTATTCTTAAGGTTGATTTTCACATGGTTTAAGAGTTTTGAGTCACTACCAGTAAGGATAAGGTCATCAACATAAAGGACAAGGATTATGAGATGGATTCCTACTTTCTTGGTATAGACATTAGGATCATAATGGCATCTAGAAAATATGGTGTCAATAAAAAAGTTTTCCATTTTGGCATACCAAGCTTGAGGAGATTTCTTAAGAGCATAAAGAGATTTCTTAAGGTGAAAAACAAGGCTAGAGTCATTCTGTACATATCGAGGAGGTTGTTCCATGTAGATTTCTTCTTGCAAATCCCCATGCAAGAAGGTAGATTTAACATCCATCTAATGGACCTCCCATTTATGTGAGGTAACAAGGGAAAGAACAAGGCGGATGGAATTCATTTTGGCTACAGGGGAAAAGGTTTCATTATAGTCAATTCCTTCAACTTGGGAAATCCTTTGGCAACTAACCAAGCCTTGTGCCTTCCAACACTTCCATTTGATGCATACTTAGTTCTATAGAACCATTTACATATGACCATTTTTGTTCCTTTTGAAAGAGGTACAAGATCCCAAGTATCCTTTTCCACTAAAGAACAATACTCTTCATTCATTGTTGTATCCCAATCTGGATTACCTAAATTTTCTGTAAATGTCTCTGGATCATGAGTCTATGAAAATTTATCCAAAAGAGAAGAGGCTCACTGGAATTGTGAATGTGTCTGATGCTGATTGGAAGGATAATAGACAATATCACTAGTTGCTTCTCATGTTGAACAAACCCATCTAGGAAGCAGTGGTGTCGGTACTGGTTCAGGTTCAATGGACTCATCTGGAGGAAGGTGAGTAGGAAGAGGTGGATTTTCATCCTCACTTTCATCATCTAAAGAAGAAACCAGAATAGGAACAGAAGAAGGCACAAATGTTGAAGATGGCACGTAGGCCAAAGAAGGAACAATCGTCAAATTAGGCTCACGGGACAAGAGATTTTCATCAAATTTAACATCTCTTCTAATAATAATTTCATTACAATGTGGTTTAAGAAGTCTGTAACCTTTGACATCTTCAGAATAACCAACAAATATACACTTCTCACTTTTAGGTTGCAATTCTTTCATTTTCTCATTAGGAATGTGAGCCCATGCTATACTGCCAAAAACACGAAAGTGACTTACATATGGTTTAATTTTAGCCCAAACTTCTTTCGGTGTTATACTTTTAAGATCCTTCATGGGAGTGTGATTTACTATTTAATTTTCACAATTGATGGCTTCTACCCAATACTTTAGACTTAATCGCTTAGATTGGATAATATAACTAGCCATTTCTTTTAATGTGTGGTTCTTTCTCTCAGCAACACCATTTTGTTGTGGTGTATATGGAACAGTGTGTTGCATTTGGATGCTCTGTGTAGTGCAATAACTTGTAAATTATCGTTCACATATTCTCCTCCATTATGTATTCTTAACCTTTGAATTTGATGTCTAGATTACTTTTCTACAAGGGCCTTGTAGGCCAAAAAATTGTCAAAAACTTTGCTCTTAATTTTTAAGAAGGAAACCCAAGTACTTCTGGAAAATTCATCAATGAAAGTTAAGAAATAATTCCACCCAAAAAAAGGAGAAGAAAGTGGACCACACAAGTCACTGTGAACAAGTTGCAAAGGGACTGAGGTGTGCCAAGAGGCACGTTTGTCAAAATTGTCTCGATGATGTTTGTTGAGAAAACAACCAGTACAAACACCATCTCTGCATGAAACAATAGGAATACTAGTCACCATATGTTTTATTACATAGTTGTTGCAATGAGAGATAGTTTAGATGACCAACTGCTCATGCCAAAGTTTGCTAAATTCATCAATATGAGCAACAAAAACTAATGGAAAATATGATGACCCACATTTTCAAAATTGTATAACCTAGTGTTGATGGGTCCGATATCCCTTTAACTCAACAGTAGGAACCAAACCCACCTAAGAGGCCCAATTAGACTCATAAGAATTTGATGAGTGGTAAGGTTCTCCAGATTCATGATCTGGATGGAATTATCGAAGGGCTTTAATCATGATTGACAGACATGTCTTTTTTGTTAAGCCTTTCCTCAGGCTATGTAGTTCTCTTTTTTGTTCTTTTCTAACGTTTATAACAGAAGAAAGATAGAGCTTTAAACTAGATGACAGAGGGAAGCTAATTATGTGTTGGGGGAGGTTGGGTTGCAGGATAACCTTTATACCTTAGCATGCAAACAAAGAAGATCTAAACTACTTCAAACTAGAAATACTACCATTTTGATTAATAGACATTCAACATTGTCTGGGATAACAGTTACATAAATAAAATATATACGTAACAAGAAGTTGGCACAAGAAAAAGTAATTTTCAATCCTCTATTATCAATCACAGGTTAACACAATCGATTTATATTCATCAAATATAATAAAAGAACTTTTAAAACATTATAAGATAACTTTAAATAATAGATACAACAACTCTTACTCAATACAGTATAAAATATTTAATCCGAAGACATAGATTATACCCCTAGGTCCAATCACATTTACGCCTTAGATGATAGAAGTGTCTTTGGTTTTAGGCCACTTTCGACGCGTGATGGATCATTATTTGTAACACCCTGTTTCCCCCAAATTTGTAATTAATCCTAATACAGGAATTACCATGCTAAAGCATGATGAAAATGTAAATAACATTATGAATTTATATTACAGAACTGCTGAGAGGGGATGTGCAGAAAAAGAGACCACG
>ML862481.1:23619-42088 GCA_009831015.1 Picea engelmannii
GTAAGACCACGGTCGTAAAGGCAGTAAACCACAGGCTTGGCCTGGGGACTTAATGCATAAGGAGCGCATCGGGATTTGGAGGATCGCGAGTCATGGGGGTGAATGAGTTTTGACATTAGAAACCCTGAATCCCGATAGTGAACTAGGGATTGGCATTTCGCTAAGGCAGGTTTGTGGGAAATTAACCCAAAAATTTTAAATTATGATAGTGGATGTGTTACATTATTGCAAAAGTGGATTGTGGGGAACTAATACCCAAGTTGATTTAACCCTTCTTGTTTAACTTGCACGGTGTCTTTGACCATATAAAATCCTATATGAAAACCATAGGGAATAAAAGCTCTCTTCTTATCCTTTACTAGGGAAGCATTATAACCTTGTAAAATGGTCTGGTAACAAATCTCTCCCAATATGAGACAATCCGGAACATGAACGGGGAGTAGGTGGGGTGCACCAATAACTCTAAACACTCTAATATAGGTTCTTGTCTCTTTGAAGTACCAATGGCCAACTTTAGCTATCATATTTTTGGATGCCACCGAAATACTAGGGCATTCCTTTCTAAAGATAATGAAGTGTATCATGGCTATGAACCCATCACATATCATGGCATATGATATTTTGTACCTATTCTCCCATAAGATACTGAAATAAACATGTACAAGAAGTTCGACAATATGCTAGCTTAAATTCATACCTGCGAAAACATTTCTTGCGTAGATTACGTCCAACAGGTAGGATGCTATGTAGAAGATTGAAACTTCTCCTTCCTTCGGTGTCTGGTCCTATAGGAGATTAATACTCAGTTGTTTGGAAATAAAGGCTCACAAATTGAAACTACTCCCAGAAATCACCATGGTATATGCTATGGGAATCCAAGCTTCTGAAAATTTTGAGAAATCCTATTCTCCATATAATCAACAAATCAAAGCCATTAAATACATGTAGGGCTCTCCAAGATTTACCGTATTGTACCATCTAATGTTTTTGTTTTTGAATGTTTTGTCTTCTTTCCATGATGAGGCTAGTAACCTATTGGTGCCATGATACTCATAACATTTGAGCACAAAATATGTGTTTAACCTTTCCTCTGGGTCCCTGAGTTTATAATACTTTTGTACCTCAACTGGAAGGAAAACACCAACACATTCTCCCTTTGCATTTTTTATCGTGCATTTCATTGTGTCTTTGTGGTCAATTATCCATCCTAATATTTCGATGCAGGGCAGAACTGGGGTTCGATAAGCCACCATGTGAATATATGATCTCCTGATGTTCAAGAACACTTGATCATCCAATATTATGACGTTCAGGTTGTTGTGAGGAGTGAACTCTATGTAATCCTCCTGACTGAGTTTTCTATATAGGTCTCCCCAATGCGAGAGCACCACTTTAGATCCAATGCTTGCCTCGATGTCGTTGAATGTTGGAGGTTGGGTAAACTCCTTTTTGGTAGATGTGCAAATAAGTAATTCCATATTTGAGACAAAATCAAGCTCTCTTGCAACGCCCTGTGTAGACCCTTCAATGACCTTTGGTTCCTTCATCTTGGGCGTTCTTGGAAAGAGCCTAGTTGTTGGCATTATTGGGGGATTTTTTCTGCAGAAAAGAAAAAAAATGTTATAGTGAGTCACCAACCAACCTTGACAAGTGTCATTGACGCAATTGCAAGTGAAGAAATGATAAATACAATGCTTACCTCTTGCTTGCAAGAAATTAACCTGGTCTTACTGGTAATCAAACTTAGAGAGCGGGTTGTATCCTCCTCGACGCTTTCTCTCGCTCCTTCGTCTATTTCAGGGAATAAGCAATTTGCGAACATAATACCATGTTTGGGTATGAACTTGTAAATTTAAATAGAAAGTATACTTACCTTATCACATCAAGTCTTAAATTCAGGAGTGTAAATGTGATCTGCGCAATCTATCACAGAATTCACACAATGCTTTGGATAAAATTCAATGCATGCTGGTGACACAGGAGCGGGTTTCTTCATAGTTCATTGACGAATTCAATATTTCAACTGTTGGTCGATGTGTGAGGTAGTGGTATAGGTTACGCAAAAATTTAACTTATCCATAAAATCAGAAATCCTGTCTTACCTCAGCTAGGGGTGTCCTATCAAATTACAAAGCCTTTCCATGTCCACAAGAAACTAGTATGATCGACGTCAGAAAAATAACAAGGTATTTTGAATGGAACAACAACACAGATCGACCAAGATTGTCGGTGTAGAATGATGAAGGTTGGATGGAAAACCCCGACGTTTGGTGACCTATCAGTTTGTCGATAGTTAATGAGTGAATCAACGTCATCAATTTTTCTTAGACATTGTTTCGTTGATACCTTTAGGAAAAAGTTTCGACATTAACCAAAACCGTTGTACAACATTGACATAGAAAAGTTGACATGGAAGTAAAGATATGACACGGAGAACCTCAAAAGACGACATGGGGAAAAGACTGAGTCATACAGACTATTTACGTGACAAATACACATGGCTGTCGATTTTGACCTCTACGTGAGAAGCATTTTTTTGGTATCGGTGATTTTATTAAGACATACATCCATGGCTACAACATCCTATCCTTCCAATGCCGACGATGTATCGACGATCGATGATTTGTGACAGTTAATGTTTCACAGTTTCATCTCTTGGAGTTCGTCGATGCCAAAAATGTGTCAACGATCGATGATTTGTTATGGTTGTCTGTATTTGTAATTTATATTTTGGATCTCGCTGATGCCGAAAACGTATCGGCAATGTTAAAGAACTGTACTATAGATAAGAATTTGTCGATCGAAGACCATTGAAAATGTTTAAACTGTGTACATTTTAGGCCCTTCATTCCATGTTACTAAAACAAATCAATCCGTCAATAGCTTCAAACCAAAAAAGAATAACTGATAACAAGACTCAATAACAACATATAAATCCATCCATCCCACAACACCAACTCTCATTAAAAAATTATAAGTGGTACCCAAAAAGACAAAAATTTCACAAATTCATATAGGGTGTGTTTAGTGCTCAACAAATGGTGATTCTCTAGGAGAAAATAGAATTTGTGCTCCTTCCCTCATGCTTAGCCTATGAAAATTGGTTGAGAAACCATATGGCTTTATTCTATCCCTTTTCAACAAAATATTTTCTATCAATGTGTACACAAGTTCTTGGGTTCACAAATCTGGATCTGCCTATGGGGTTTAGCTTATCCACCCTCTTTCCTTTTAACCTCAATCCATATCCTTTCTAGACAAGATCCGAGTAGGGAATCCATTGGCATGAGGCCATTTATCTATCATTTCTTTCTTACGGTTTTTCTTTTCTTCCAACGAGTGTCCATAGCCCCGACGGAGTCACCCCAACATCACATACCTTGATCTACTACCAACGAGCATTCATAGCCTCGACAGAGTTATATGCACACCCTCTTGGAATTTACAATCTTTTTATGGATCATATTTTTTTGGCATGAATACCTAGAGTGAGTCAAAGAGGAGGATATTTGTTTCTTGAAAAGGTGAAAATGGTTAGGGCAGAGCTTTCCCTATCTTTGTATTGGAGGTATATGTGATTCTTTTCAGCTAGCCATATTTCCATTTAGCATTACCAAGTTGTTACACATTATTTTGGTGACTCTGGTGATGTCTCTACAGTGATGTGTTCAGGCTCTCATAAGGAATTTTTGCCTGAGAAAAGTGACTATTGTCTTCCTCTACAAAACATATTTTTATAGTGAGTTTGCAGGCTGCATATGGTGCAGGATGTGAAAACCCTGATTCTCACAGGCTGCACTATACCTAGATTGCGAGGGATTCACAGTTTGCTCTATAGACAAGGTGCGAACCTGTTTCAAAGATAAAAAAGGAAGAAGAGGTTACAAAGGTTCTAGAAGAGGATCTTCTAGAAAATGAGTTGGCATTCGCATGGTTGGCATCTTACTGACTTCTCAGATTTAGTGTTATCATCCTCATCCCTTTAACCATCTCTCCTTCTCCTATATATTGAAAGGTTTCTCATGGAAGAGGTTAAGAAAGATTGAATAGATAATTGATGAAAGAATAGGTTCAAAATTGTGTGAGGAATCTTGTTTGAATTGGTGCTTGAGGCCTCCATTTTTCCATCAAGCCACAGTGGATCTTCTTCATGCAAGTTTGGAGCAAGTGTGTGTGTTGGAACAAAGGACCATCGACAGGAAGCTTGCAACATCAAGGCAATCTGGTTGTATCTTCTACTTTCATTTAATATAATACAATGGCATGTCCCTTTCCCATAAAATTACTTTTATTTTATTACATGAATCCTTGATCACATGTTTAGGTCTTCATTGAATGTATTATTGTTGCTTTCACCTTGGTCGATTTGTGTCATTGTAGATTTGATATCACAAGGCTACCAAAGCGAAGCAAGGACAACAAAGACATCAGGAAGCGATGTCTAAAGGTATGTCACTTATTCCTTCTTCAATGACAAATTCAATGATTGTAACTTAGGGAAAGTGTCATGTCCTGTCCTGTTTTGTTCTAGATCTAGGTGGATCTAGGGAGATCTGTTAGTGTCCACATATACCGATTTATCCTATAACACAAGCCACTAGAAAAATATTTCATCACTTCCCCAGGTAGTATGGTTACAAAGACAAATATGATTTGAAAATTTTGAAAATTTGTATTTTCCCAGCATCTCTTATTTTGTATGTAAGTGTAGGTTAGGAGTAGAGTCTGCTTCACTGTATTTATTAAAGTCAACCACTGCTTTACGAAATACAACTTAATTAAAATAAAATAACAAGAAAAATAAAGAAATAAAAGGAGTTCACAGTCGGTCTTCCCTAAACCCACACACTCATCCTTATCAAAATGTATGCTAAAAAGAAACTTAAACTCAAACAAAGCATCAAAAGACACATTTTATTTATTTATTTAGGAGAAGTATTGTTTTAAGGCCTGGCCATTCACCGGGAGGGTGTCAAATCCCCCCCTCAAATTTTTCATCTTGTATGTGCCTTCCCCGATCTTCTCAACCACCTGAAAAGGTCTGAGCCATAGATTTTGGAACTTTGAGTGTTTTCCTTTGGACTTGTTTTTTTTATCCCACTTCAAGACTAGGTATCCTACTTCGAATTTTTTTTCTTTGGCCTTATGTTTTTAGAACCATCTTTTAACTACATGTTGATGAGTGGTGAACTTAACTTTAACATTTTCTCTTTCTTCATCTAGCATGAGAAGGGTATCAATCCTTTGTTGTAGAGTGGATGAGGGCTGACCTCTTGATGCCTGGGAAAGATATAAATATGGAAGGTACAATCCATTTGGAAGAATGGATTATTTCCCATATACCAGAAAGTATGGAGAGTTTCCTATGGCTTCCTTGGGTGTTACTCTGTCAGCCCATAAGGCATTATGAAGCAAGTTATGCCAGTTTATCTGATTGTCTATGAATGTTTTCTTTAAAATCCTCACTAGTTTTTTATTAGTTTATTCTGCTATACCATTCCCTTGCGGGTAGTAGTTTGTAGAGTATCTTATTATGATCCCAATATCAAGGGTGAAATCTGTCAATAGTGTAGAAGAAAAGTAGGCAGCATTGTAAAAAATGAGAATGAAAGGTATCTCGAACCTTGTGATCAGTTGTTGTTCTATAAATTGGATTACGACCTTCTCATTAACATGTGTGAGAGGGATAGCCTCCATCCATCTCATGAAATAATCTGTAGCCGTCAAAATATATTTATGTTGTTTCAAATAATTGGGAGTAATTTCCCCTATGATGGCCATTACCCATTGTTCGAAAGGTTTGGATATGGTCACTGGTTGGAGCGGGATAGCTACCCTCTTTTCTCTACTGGTTCTTATTTGGAAAGATTTATATTTTCTGACATATGCATGAGCATCCCTAAATAAAGTAGGCCAGTAATAATCAACCCTTAATATTTTGTGAGCAGTGGTCTTTCCCGCAAAATGTCCACCTGTAGGACCATCATGGATTTCCCTTAGAACCTTATTTGCATAATCATGTTCAAGACATCTAAGGAGTACTCCATCATAATTTACGCAGAAAAGAACTGAATTTATGAGGCGATATTGAGAATATTTTAGCCTCAAAGCTCTCCTTTTTTTAGGGTTTAATTTTTCTGGACAAGTTCCATGATGTAGGAGGTAATTCAAGTTTCCATACTAGGAATCTTGCCCTGGGGAAACGTATAAGGCTTCGATGTACCATAGTGACAATTCATTTTCCCACCCGGAGTCTTCGGCGTTAATCAGATATTGGGCTTCAGCGATCAGTTTACACAATCCTTGACCTTTGACTATTTTGGAAGGTTTTATGTCTAGATCAAATTCTTGGATGATTTCCATCCAATTTCCCTTTATTTCTCCCATATCTTGTTGAACGATCAGATATCGGACCATTGGATGAGGTACTATGACTTTAGTGTGATTCTTCAGGATATAAGATTTAAAATGTTTAAATTCTTTATATACTGCATAAGCATGTTTGTCTATAGCAGGGTAGTTCGGTTCGGCTCCTTGGAGGTTGGTGCTCATAAAGGATATTGATACTTCATTGTTTTAATCATCCTTTTAGGTAAGTACTACAACCAAGGATTGGTCAGAAGCAAAGGTATAAAGGAAACAATATTTTTTGAAATCATGGCTTCGTAACACTGGTGCTTGGGAGATGGCAGTTTTGATGTTATTGAAAGAACCTTTCTTCTCTTCATCCCATTTAAAATTTTCATATTTACGAATCATTCCTTGTAAAGGTTTAACAGTTTCAGTGAAGTCAGGAGTAAATTTTCTCACAAATTTGATTTTCCCAAAGAAGGATTGCATGGCCTTTTTATTGTGAGGCAAGGGGAATTGAGATATTGCTTTTATCTTCTCAGGGTCGATGATAATTCCTCCTTGAGATATTGTATGACCTAAAAAAATCCCTTCCTCTACACCAAAGATGGTTTTCTTAGGGTTCAATGATATTCCATACTTCCTACACCTTTCAAAAATCTGAGTTAAATGATGAATGTGGTCTTCCTTGTTTTTTGAGTACATTGTTATGTTATCTAAATAGACTACCACACACTTGTTAATCAACCCTCAAAAAGATACGTCCATGACCCTATAGAAGGTTTCTCGTGCGTTAATCAGCCCGAAGGGCATGCATTTATAAGAAAAAGTTCCCGACTTGGTTTGAAAGGTAATTTTTAATCAGTCATCTTCTGAAACCAGGACCTGGTTATAACCCGAGAAACTGCCTAGGAGGGAAACAATTTCAGGACCGGATACTGTCTATATAAGTTGTTCCATGGTTGGGGCTATATAGTTATCCTTTTTTCATGCTCTATTAAGGTTTCTGAAATCCACACATAGACAAATATCCCTAGAATTCTTTCTAACAGGTACCAGATTGGATACCAAGGCAGAGTGTCTTACCTGAAAGATAATCTTGGAATCTAATAATTTCTTCATCTCTTGATACATCATAGGTTCCAGATATGGGTGGTACTTCCTAATCTTTTGTTTAAAGGTTTTTACTCCAAAATTTCATGAGATTGTGTGTTGGATAATGCGAGTATCGTAAGTTTTCAATTCTCGGTAGGACCAGGTAAAGACATCATGATATTCTTTAAACAATTTGAGATAAGATTCCCTATCTTGTTTAGACATTGTCTTACCCAAATTGACATTCTTGGGGTTCTCAAGGGTTGTTAGGTTTATAGTTTCATATATAGGACACGAGCTCCTTGTTTTTGCATTATTTGGCCCTCTAAGCCTTTTCCTTAGGTTGAAAAGGTTCTCTAGATTGGCCACTCCTTTTGGTATCATGTGAAAATTTGGTTTTTCAACATAGTGATCTTTCTTCTTCTTTTTTTTGTGAATATTTGAATATGTGAGTAGTTCTTGGAATATTTCATCATCAATGGCCAAATCCTTAAAATTCTCCTGGTTAGTCAGGAAATCTATAATTTATTCATCCCCTTCAAAGACTTTCCAGTTAGAAATGTTGTTAGGTACCAAAAGTTTGTAGAGCAGTTCCACTGCAAATCTCGAGGCTTCATAGCCTTTTAAAGGAGATAATCTTGAGGTCGCAGTGGCTAGAGACACAAAAAGGGTATTTTGCATCATAGGAACAACAATAATGTTGAAGGCCTCAAAATTATTTATTATTCTGTGCACCTCTTGCTGGTAATTTCTTAAGTGAGGTGAATTTCAATGGATAGTATTCTTCACTTTCCTAACAATAATTTCAGAGTCTCCAAAAACTTTCAATTCATTGATGTTTAGATCGATGGATTTCTTTAGTCCCTTAACTAGATCTTCATATTCAACAGTTTTATTAGTGCATTCAAATTATAATCTACATGACAAGAAGTTTCATTTCCCCTTTGGGTCAATGAGGATACATCTTGCTCTTGACCCTTCTTGTGATTTAGAACCATCAGAGTACAATGTCCAAATTTGTGGGGGGGAATTACTAACTTCTTCATGTCTATCTATCTTTTCACTTTCATCCTCCTCGTTTATTACTCTTGTCGGAGAATGTTGGCAGAGGATGATTTCTTCTGTGGCTGCTAGTAAATTTACTTGAAATGATATTTCGTACTTTTGAGTGGGAGGTATGTCAGACACGTGAGAGTCGAAATTACCGAAATCAGAATCACAGGAGTAGTTTCCTAGAATAGGAAACTCTGTCGACGAGGGTTCATTTGGGGTCTCTAAATCATTGATGGTATGTTTGAGATATCTTTCTCTGTCAATCCTGATCATGTTTGTATGTCCTTTTAATGGAGACCAAAGGTGAGCCTAGTCGGTACTAAAGTATCTGTTTAATTTCTCAAGCCAATCTCGGCTAAGTAGTAGTCCATAGGCCTCCAGGATGTCTACTACGATTATGTCAATTACTTGAACAAATTTGGTGTGTGTACAAATTTTTATCATGACGTATTTAAGTTCCCCAATGACCTTTACCTGATTCTTATCTAGTTGTATGACGTGTTTATCACTTTTGAGTGCGGTTGAATTCAATTTATTGTAGATTGACAATGGCATGACATTTGAAGATGCCCCTGAATCGACTAGGAAATTATGTAGATTTATGTTAAAAACTTCAAACGTCAAGATGAAAGGAGGAACAAAATGCCTTCCTATTTTTAATAAAGAGTAATCATTCACAGTTGGATTATTTGTTAAATATGTGGGAGATGGGACCTCATGTTGATTAGTGCTTGTTATAGGGGTATCTATTTATTTTAAGGCCTGCAATATAAAATCCTTTTGTTGAGGGATCCTACACATGTCCATGACAGACACATTAGCCTTCATCTTCTTCAAGTCTTCTACCACATTGTAGTTGAGTTTAGGAGATTCCTGTGTGTGTATGTTTGTGGGGTTTCTTTGGGGAGAAAATAGCAGTTTGGGGTGATCGGTCGTTGGTTTCCCTCTAGATAACTGAGTAGTGGTGGGATTACTTTGGACAGGTTGACTTATTCCTCATGTTTGTACAACTATAACTTCAACGAGAGGTCCCTACACTTTATCGATGTCTTTGAAAGTCATCAGGTGGTTGGAATCCCATAACAATATAGTTGTCTATTCTGGTGGTTCTTGACTATCTTGATCGATGACATTTATTGCCAGACTACTCAGTTTTTCAGTTAGAGAGCATTCATATGGGAATCAATTAGCCATTAGATTCATAGAATGCAACCATTGAGGTCATTCCCTTTCTGAATGGTTTTCTTGGTGATATGTGCAAAAACAGTCAGATGCTACGTTCCCTAAGTCGATGTTTAGGTTAGCTGGGGGAGGTTCTATAGCTTTGAAGGGTGGATTTATTTTAAAAAATGGGTTATAAGGTCTTTGATTTTGGGTTTCCTTTTTTATTAGTGAGATCTGACCTTCTTTGCACCCTTTCATTTGGAATTCAATCGTTTTAGATTCTTCAAAATTTTTGGCTAGAGTATGTTTGGCAACCCTTTTTACAAACATGGAAACTGAAGTTGGGAGAGCATTAACCTATACTTCGATTTGCAATTCCTGCGTAGGTCTAGCCTCGGGTTGGAATTTTTTCAAAATGGTGGTGAACCTTTGGTTGAAATATTTAACCTTTTATTTTGGACTCATAAAGGCAGAAAAAAGTTCATCCATTAAAGCTCCTGTGGTATTTTCTTCGAAAAATTTGTCCAAGAAATCCTTTTGAAACTTTGTCCAGCTAGTTATGGAACCAACTGGCAGGTTGAAATACCAAGCCGAGGCTAAATTTTCAAAGGTATAAGGAAAACTATTGCACACTACATCTTCGTGTTGCACATTCATCAATATTATAACTAATATGAACTTCTTAATATGGTCCACAATTCAGAGGTTTCAGGGTCAAATTTACTAAGTATTTTTTCTGAATGTTTGGGTAGGTTATGCTCCCGTCTTGATATTTCTAGAGCATATCTAGCCAACCATGGTTGATTTTCTCTATTTTGATCTCCCATTTCTTCATTATTATCATTATTACCCTCCATGTCTTCTAATTTGGAAACAGAGCGATTTGTGTTAGACCCTTCCTCTTCAGATTCAAAATCGCTAGGTTCAGAGTAATTACCAGCTGGTGTTTCGGGTATCATATTAAGGGGTTGTTCGATCTCTGTAAGGGAAAAATATATTAGGTCTTCTATAGTGTGAGAAAATACCTGGTCAGGGGTGTCAACAACTAATATGCTTATTTTTTTTATTCGAGGAAGTAAAGGAGCTAAATGTAATGCTTTGATCTGTCGGGCGTAAGCTCTAGTGATTCTTTTGAACTTATTTAACTCTTTGTGGGGAAGAGCGTAAGGTATTTCAGGGTACAAGTGTTCTTCCTCTTCATTTTGAGGTGAGTTACTCATATCGGGAGTACTCTCTGTATGTGGGTTATCTTGAGAGTGACTAGCCATGCATGTGGGTTGTTTTGAATCTATAGGATTTGCATAATATTTTATCAGAAATATTATTATCCATTCATTCCTTCAGGCCCTCCGCGCCAATTTTGTTGAGGGGTCTAAGATCCATTTAACTCAATAGTAGGAACCAAACCTGCCTAAGAGGGCCAATTAGACTCGTAAGCATTTGATGAGTGGTAAGGTTCTCCAGATTTGTGATCTAGTTGGAATTACCAATGGGCTTTAATCATGATTCACATATATGTCTTTTCTGTTAAGCCTTTCCTCTAGCTATGTAGTTCTATTTTTGGTTATTTTATAACATTTATAACAAAAGAAAGATATATCTTTAAACTAGATGACAGAGGGAAGCTAACTATGTGTTGGGGGAGGATGGGTTGTAAGATAAAATTTATACCTTAGAATGCAGACGAAGAAGATCTAAACTACTTCAAACTAGCATTAATACCATTTTGATTAATAGACATTCAAAATTTTCTAATATAACAGTTACACAAATAAAATATATACGTAACAAGAAGTTAGCGCAAGAAAAAGTAATTTTCAATGCTCTATTATCAATCACGGGTTAGCACAATCGATTTCTATTCATCAAATAGAATAAAAGAATTGTTACAACATTATAATATAACTTTAAATAACACTTACAACAACTCTTACTCAATACAACAACAAATATTGAATCTGAAGACAGAGATAATCCTGCTCGGTCCAATCACATTTATGCCTTAGATGATAGAAGTGTCTTTGGTTCTAAACAAAACTTCTTAATTAAAATAAATTTCACAAAAACAATTCTTTTACAAAATTTTAGAAAAAAATATTTCTCTCCAAAACCATCGACCCTATATCCAAGTTAGATTCCTTTATTTCTAAAAACAAATAACTAAACTAAAAATAGCTACTAAAGTTGTGTTAAGTTAAGAAAAAGCCATGTGGCAGATTTTTATCAATCTGTTCTCTTTTGCTTCTCCTTTGATCATCTAGTGGTTTTACTGAAGTGGATTGTTCTTCTCGTACTCTGACCACTTGAAGAGGAGATCTGTGCATGTATTTCCATATGGGAACTTGTGTTGATCCATCGGAGAGGAGAGGACCTCCTTTATCTCTATTGCACGTTCCTTGCACTTGATTAGATTGAAACTTAAGAGTTGTAGGACTGCAAGAGCTTTAATCGGGGGTTCCATGAACTTCTTCACTTGACCTGTGATCCTGATTGAAATCTGAGAAATATCTGCTTCCCATGCTAGGTCTTTCTCTTCATGTTGTTTAACTATGTCATGCAAATCGTCGAAATCCTCTGGTGGAACAAACTCTAGTAGGTCAGTGTTCCTCATTTCCCAATTGATTTTCTCCCATATTTTCTCACAATCCATCCATATTTCCTGCATTTTCCGCTGAGGTTCCTGAACCATGCTTACCCAGTGTTCAACTTCCTTCCTTATTCAGGCGATGCTACTATCCATCAACACTCGGATGTCATGCTCTTTTGTATCTCCACCCTTCTACACTTTGTTGATGTAGTCTATTCATTCTAAGGCTTGATGCGCCTTTTCATTCCATTGTTGCATGTCTTTACAGGTTGCCAACCCCATGAGGGTATATTCTTGGAAATTAGCTATGCGAGCAATGAAGATATCTCTTTCACTTGTGAATTATGCATACATTACTGGAACTCACACTTCAAGAGTACCATCGCTTTTGTTGAATTTTGGTAGTACTCCACTTGATGTCGTAGATGATCTAGTTATTTCTTCATGGAGGCCACCTCCATTTCATCCCTTTTTTCCCTATCTAAAGTAACATCGATTATGGCCATCCCTGCTCGAATTAGCTCAGTCATCTTAGCACTTTCTTTGTCAAACAACGTTTCCTCTGTGGTTATGAAAAGTGTGCTATCGATCATGAGATTCCTTTTCTCGATTGCTCTTCTCATCACAACTTTCCTTTTCCTCTCATAAGAAATTGTCTATATATCAGTGACTTCATCTACTAGTTCAGGAGTCTGTTGATCTCCCCAGGAAATAGTGCTACCTAGGCTTCCTGCCGTATAGATATGTTCCATGGTTGGTTCTTTTAATTCCTTAGCAGGGTAAGTTTCTATATGCTTTGGTGATTTTTCCTCCTGTTGGTCCTCGTCGGTTGATGGAGTCTTGGTCCTAGATGTGGGAGTAGGTGAAGGATCGACATTATATGGTATTTCGACCGTTGATAAGTTAATTTTTGGCTCCCCTATTCCTTCTTCTTGTTCACCTGCATCCAAGCCATTCTTAGCATTTTCACCCTGAGGATGTGTTCCCGTATGATTGGGAAAAACAATGTTAAGAGTGTTCCTTGCCTCATGGTCGCCTTCCTTAGGATTTGGGATCAAAACATCGGAAGATGGAGCAGATGTTTCCCCTAGCTCCTCTTATTGTGTGATTGGTACCGGGGTCATGCGCGAAGCTTCTGAACCTTCCTCATCATCATATATGGTGATTAAATATATAAGGAAAGTAGGCATACTTGTCCCGCTTGATGCTCTTGCTAACCTTTGCTTAGTTGTAGTAGTCACCAATGATCCTGCCCGTGGTGACATAGGTTTGGGGTTTTCTTGATCAACGATCTCCTTTGGTGGAATTGCATTTGAATTAGTTGGTCCTGACTCTTTTCTTGCACCTACCGGGGTTATTCTCAAAGGTCCTATAAAAGGATTGAGTAGGGGCTCTCCCCCAAATATTGCAATATCTCTTTCAGCTTCTTCTAGAAACAATATCCACCTTCTTTGTGCCTCAACCACTTCTGATGCTCGATTTTCATCTCTTACCCTAATGGATTCTTAAGCAATGTGCTCTATAGTCTCAACTTGTTCATCCATGTTCATTGATTTAAATTTGGTCATGTTCGAGTTAGCCTTTCTATGGAGCACTTCCTCCTAGTCCTGGGCACCTTCGGTAAATATTTCATCTCCAAAACTATCATGAGCATACGACCAATAAGAGGATACCTGCGATGTGTGCTAGGGAACTAAACCCTTTGGATCATGCTTGTGAAATAGGTCTGTGGGAAACCAATACTCAAGTTGATTTAACCCTCTTTTTTTTCGCTTGCGCAATGTCTTTGACCATATAAAATCTTATATGAAAACCATAGGGAATGAAATCTATCTTCTTTTCCTTTACCAAGGAAGCATTATAACCTTGTAAAATGGTCTTGTAAAAAATATTTCCCAATATGAGACGATACAAAACATGAACAGGGATTAGGTGGGGTGTACAAGTAGCTATGAACACTCTGATATAAGTGCTTGTCTCTTCGAAGTACTAGTGGCCAACTTTAGTTATCATCTTTTTGGCTACCACCGAAATCCTATGGCAGTCCTTTCTAAAGATAATGAAGTATATCCTGGCTATGAACCAATCACATATCATGGCATATAATATTTTGTACATATTCTCCCATAATATACTAAAATAAACATGTATAGGAAATTCGGCAATATGCCAACTTAAATCCATACCTGCGAAAATGTTTCTTGCACAGATTACGTCTAGTAGGTAGGATGCCATGTAGAAGATTAGAACTTCTCCTTCCTTTGGTGTCTGTGCCTATAGGAGATTAATACTCAGTTGTTTGGAAATAATGGCTCCCCAATTGAAACTACTCCTGGAAATATCCACGGTATACACTAAGGGCATACAAGCTTCTGAAAATTTTGAGCAATCCTTTTCTCCATATAATCGACAAATCAAACCATTAAATACATGTAGGGCTCTCTAAGATTTACCATGTTGTACCAGCCAATGTTTCTTAATGTGAATTTTTTGTCTTCTTTACACCATGAGACTAGTAACCTTTTGGTGTCATGATACTCATAAAATTTCCTAGCGAAATATGTGTTTAACCTTTCCTCTGGGACCCTGAGTTTATAATACTTTTGTACCTCAACTGGAAGGAAAAAAAAAACACATTCACACTCTTCATTGTCATCCATGCATTTGACTGTGTCTGTGTGGTCAATTATCCATCCTAAGATTTCGATACAGGGCATAACTGGGGTCCGACAAGCCACCCTGTGTAGATATGATCTCCTCATGTTCGAAAACACTTGATCATCCAATATTCTAACATCTGGGTTGTTGTGAGGTGTGAAATCAGGGTCATCCTCCTGACTGATTTTTCTGTACAAGTCTCCCCAATGTGGGAGCACCACTTTAGATCCAGTGCTTTCCTCGGTGTCACCGAACACTGGAGGTTGGGTAAACTCCTTTTTGGTAGAGATGTGATAACTTATTCCTTCTTTGAGGAAAAATCAAGATCTCTTGCAATGCCCGGTGTAGACCCTTCACCGACCTTCAGTTCCTTCATCTTGGGCGTTCTTGAAGAGCGCCTAGTCGTTGGATTTCTTGGAGGAAGTTTTCTACAAAAAAGGAAAAAAAAATTATAGTGAGTCGTCAGCCAACCTCGACAAGTGTCACTGACGCAATCACAAGTGAAGAAATGATAAATATAATGCTTACCTCTTGATTGCAAGAAATCAACCTGGTTTTAATGGTAATCAAAGTTAGAGAGCGGGTTGTAACTTCCTCGACGCTTTCTCTCTCTCCTTCGTCTTCTTCGGGGAATAAGCGATTTGCGAACAAAATACCATGTTTGGGTATGACCTTGTAAATTTAAACAAAAATTATACTTACCTTGTCATGTCAAGTCTTAAATTTGGGAGTGTAAATGTGATCTATGCAATCTATCATAGAATCCACACCATGCTTAGAATTAAATGCAACGCAAGATGGCAACGCAGGAGTGGGTTACTTCGTAGTGCATCAAAGAATTCAATATTTTGACTGTTGGTCGATGCATAGGGTCATGGTATAGGTTACGCGAAAATTTAACTTATCCATCAAATCACAAATCCTGTGTTACCTTAGCTAGGGGTGTCCCATTAAATTACCAATCCTTTTCGTGTTCACAATAAACTAGTATGATCGGCGTTAAGAAAATAGCAAGTTATTTTGAATGGAACAACAACACGGATCGACTAGTATTTCCGGTGTAGAATGACGAAGGTTTGATGAAAAATCTCGACGTTTGGTGACCTATCAGTGTACCGATAGTTAATGAGGAATCAACGTTAGCATTTTTTCTTAGACATTGTTTTGTTGATACCTTTATGAAAAAGTTCTGATGCCGACAAAAACTGTCATTCGGTGATGATGTGGAAATGCTGACATGGAAGTAAAAATATGACACGAAGAACCTCAAAATACGACGCAGGGAAAAGACCGAGTCATACAGACTATTTACGGAGAAAAGACACGTGGATGTTAATTTTGACCTCTACATGAGAAATGTTTTTTCGGCATCGATAATTTATTTAGACATGCATCCCTGGCTACAATGTCCTATCCTGCTGATGCCGAAAATGTACCGACGATCGACGATCAACGAATTGTGATGGTTGATGTTTCACAGTTTCGTCCCTCTGAGTTCGTCGATGCCGAAAATGTATCAGCGATTGTCGATCGATGATGTATTATGTTTTTCTGTATTTCTGATTTATATCTTGGATCTTGCCGATGCCGAAAACGTATTGACGATTTTAAAGAAATGTACTATAGACCAAAATTTGTCAATCAACGAACATTGAACATTTTAGGCCCTTCATTCCATGTTACTAAAATAAATAAATCTGTCAATAGCTTCAAGCCAAACAAGAATAATCGATAACAAGAATCAATAACAACATATAAATCCATCCATCCCACAACACTGACTCTGATTCAAAAATGATAAGTGGTACCCAAAAAGAAATAATTTTCGCAAAGTCTTTTAGGGTGTGTTGAGTGCTCAACACCTGGTAATATCATCAACAATTTCAATTGCAAGAACATGTTGAGGATCATTTATATCCTTGATTACAACTTGGCGAGGTGAAAACTCTATGGTTTTACCTTCACTTGAATGAGTGATTTGATATAGAGATAGAAAGTTACAAGAAAGACTTGGAACACATAATACATCATTGAAATAACCATTATCTACATTAACTATTCCAGATCCTACAACACTAAGAGATCTATCATCACCAACAAATATTTTCTTGGTGTTACATTCATTTAGAGAAGAAAATATGGCTTTCTCCATAGCCATATGATAAGATGCTCCAAAATAAATAAGCCACTCATAAGAAGAAGAAGTAGAAGTTGCATTGAAGGAGAAACCAGAAGTAGAAAGTGCATGTCCATGAGAAGAAGAAGAAGAAACAGACTCAATACCGATGATGTGCTTATTCATCGTTGCTTCTAAAGCTGCCATATTCTTGAAACATTTGGATTCATCATGACCATCTTTCCCACAAAATTTGCAATGTTTGTCAGTCTTCTTATTTTTAGATTTTGCTCCTTTGTCACCATTAGGAGTTGAAGTTGCCTAAGTGGGTGGTTTGGGACCCTTTTTTTTTCTTGATGTTGTGGTGAGGCTGTTGTTTATTTGGATTCTTTGGTTTATCTTTCTATTGGGATACTAAGGCTCTATTTGAGGTACCTGCAGTGATGATCACTCCAAGTTGTACAATCTTATCTTTCTCTCTAATCAAAGCATCACAAAAAGACTCAAGAGTGGGTTTTTGATAAGTTTTCCCCAGAGCCTCTCTCATGGCATAGAAGGTATATACAAACACAACATATGCACTAAGTAGCTTAGAAATAATAATATAGACGCAACACTCTTCCTCCAACTTTATGTTACACTCTTCACATAAAATTATAATTTTTTAAAACTTAGATATATAGTATTCAATGCAAGAAAAATGATTTGGACTTAAAGTCAATATCTGATTTTCTAACTGATGTGATTGAATAATATTGTGTTTACCAAACATAGATTCAAGATTTTCCCAAGCTTCATCAAGGTCATCAATTTCTTGAAGGTGGAACATTAAATCAAGAGAGATGGACATTATGATTAGTCCATGGGCTTCATCATTCCTATTAGCCCATTTGAATTTCTTTTCATCATCATTGGGTTTTTTTTCCTTTCCCAGGGTAATCTGGTACAAGCCTTTACTTCTTAATAAATCCTCCATATGGAATTTCCATTGTAAGTAGTTGGCGTTGGTAAGAAAAAGATCATTGGAAGAATCCATATTAAATATGCAGATAATGTGGATTTAAAAACCGCAACGGATGATCTGGATGGAAAGAAATTGAAAGATTAGGTGGTTTAAAAAAACAACACTAAAAATGAACTTCAGATGTGAAAGTTATGCCCTTTTGAAAAAAAAAACATAAACGATAACCAAAGAGCCACATGGCAAGTAGAACTTGGTCCACGTGGTGATACCCCTCCAAATAACCTCACTTTTACAAATAATGTTTTTTATGAAGTGACTCACTTTTATAAAAAGAAGCGGGGATCACTTTTACAATGAAGTTACTTTATAAAAGAAAGTTGCATGCAAAATAAATAGCTTTAAAATAAAATATTAAAGCTACTTATAGTGATTCACTTTTATACTTGAAGTGAAATACACTTTACAATGGATGCATGAACGT
>WSFP011417343.1:0-23518 GCA_009831015.1 Picea engelmannii
TATGCGTTCACTCAGTGAACCTATGATGTCATATGTGCATTCATGGAATATTAAATAATACCCTTAATTTCACTATACATTGAAAAATACCTCCAAAATCCCCTTTGTTGAACCCCTCTCCCTAATACATACTTCTAATTAAAATACCCCTTAATTATACTCTATAACCCTTTTTGTATGCGCCAATACGCGTAAATCCCTTGAGTCACCCCCCCCACCTCACCAATACCTACAATATATTGACTTTATTTTTCACAATTTTAAATCCCCCTTTATGAAAGAATGTTATAAAATATTGGTCAACAAGGTGAAGCGCATATGAATTTTTTTTTATTAGAAACACTTGGTAAAATCAACTTATGAAAATGAAATGATGGCTATATTTCATGCTATGGATATTTTTCATTCCTACCTCCTTGGAAAACTTTTCTTGATCAAAATGGATTAGTGTAACCTAAAATAATTCTTAGAGAAAAGGATTTCATCACTCCAACAACACAAATCTGTCACCAAAGTGTTGGGATTTGATTATGAGATAATTTATAAGGACAAGGAGAATGTGGTACTAGATTATCTCTCTCAAAATTATGAAGAGGAAAGTTTAATCTTTTCACTCTTCTTCATCATAACAACTTGGTTGAATGATTTCCACAAATAATGATTCACATATCCAAATATTGAGCACTAGACTCAACAACTTCAAATTACACCCCATGCATATAAAGGAAACACTTGGTACAATGAAGAGATTCACTATAAAGGGTGCATATATTTGAACAAGAATTATACCTTTAAATCAACGGTGTTATTTAAAATCCATAACTCTCCAATAGTAGGTTTTTCCAAAATTCATATAATATATAAAAGGGTCAAATGCTCATTTATTTTTCAAATATATGAAGATTAAAATATTCACTTTTGTTAAAAATGTGACCTTTTCCAACGAAACAAGAGAGAAATAGTGAAAACTTGAGGTGTACTACAACCTTTACAACATTTCTATAGACTTCATTGTGGATTTACCAAAATATAGTAATAAATATGTCTTCATGGTTTTTAATGATCACCTTCCCAAACATTCTCATTATTATGCTCTACAACACCGATTTAAAGTCTTCATTGTCACTCAAGTATTCATCGATAATATATTTAAACTCCATGGTATGTCTCAATTTATTGTGATGGACCATGACCTGACTTTCACTAGCAATTTCTAGCAAGAATTGTTTTGTCTCTAGGGGCACTCAGTTGCATCTAAGCACTACCTACCACCTCCCCATTGATAGATAGAATGAAGATATCAATACTTCCTAGGATGTATATTTTAAGTACTTTAACTCAGAATGATAATTCCAATGCATTAAGTGGTTAGTATAGTAGAAAGGTGCTACAATACAACATATCATAGTTCCACTTGAATGATTTCCTTTGAGTATTTCTATGACCAAAAACCTATTAGTATTATCCTACTTACCTAGAGTCTCTAAGGTTAAATAGGTTGACAAACCCTCACAACGTGGCCTAAAATTCTATGCGCTCTCAAATATAATATGGAAATGGCTCAAAATTGGATGAAGAAAAAAGCTTATCAACACGTTTTCGAATGAAATTTTGAAGAAGGGGATCACATGTTCCTATGTCTATGACCTGATAAGAATACCTATCTCAAACACAAACACCATTATATTTTTGATCAAAATTTTTGTGGCCCCTATAAGGTTCTCAAACATATTGGACCAGTTGCATACAAATTAGAACTTCTTAGCCACTCTAAAATTCATCAAATATTTCATGTCTCCTAGTTAAAGAAAGTGGTTAGATCTATTTTTTGTATTCAAACCATCCTTCTAAAACAGGATGAAGAGGGTTCCATATGGGTGTATCTTGATGTTTTCCTTGAAATAAGAAAGCACCATCTCCACCTGTATACTATACAAAAGGTCCTATTTTAGTTAAATGATACACCCCGACGATGCCACATGGGAACCATCATCGAACCTTCAACAATTCCCTCATTCCTATCTTTGCAGAAAATGTTGTGTTTTTAAGTGGAAGGTAATTTTAGGGTCCTACCCTAACCACCTAAGTAATTATATAGAATTCTATGTAGGGATGTCGTCCCTAGTAAATAAGGCACAACTACTAGTGAGAAAATGATAATTGTAATGTGGCTTACTAGAAGGTTCTAGCTATTACAAACTCCCTTCTCTATAATGTTCCTACAATGTATATAGAACTATATAAAGAAGTAGAAAAAATGTAATGAGATGTTTTCTTAAGTTTATTTCAATTATAACTCTTCTTAATTGCAGTTTGTCCCTTGAAGAGACAAATGAATATTGATTTCATCAATAAAGGTATAACATTTTATAGTATTTTGCTTCTTTATTTGGTTATTGTCATTGCAATTTGTCATTTATATATTAAATCTAGGTAAAATATAATATTTATGTTATGAACATCTTAATTTTCTAGTAAACAAAACCATAGATTTCAATAATTTTCCTTTAAATTTTAATAGAAACGCTACATCCCACAACCTTGCAGGCATACAAAATCATTGAGATAACAAGGTTGTCGAACATGACCTTCTTTCCTTTCCAAAATAAAAATTCTTTAACTTTAAAATTGTTCTAAATACTAAAAGTAAGTTTTCCATCATTCATTTATTTTTTTCTACACCGTAGATTAAATGTATCTGATTAAATGTATCTCATGGTTCAAATCAATTTTCAATTACTCATAAAAAAATAATTTTTTTTTTTTCCAAATTGATACTATCATAAACAAAATGAGATTATATGTTTTGTTTTGATTTAATAATTATTATCATTAAAGTTAGAAAAAAATCTTTGAAAATTTTATGTTAATTATAAAGATGAGAGATTCAAATTGTTAAAGTACAATATCATCAACAAAATGAGATTATGTGTTTTGTTTTGATTTAATGATTGTTATCATTAAAGTGAGAAAAAAATATTTGAAAATTTTATGTTAATTATAAAGATGAAGATTCGAATTGTTAAAGTACAATCTCAAAAGATAATGACTCACATTTACATAAATAAAAATAATAACTATTCATAAAAACTTAATTAGAAAATTTTCCAAATTCTTAATATAAATACTAATAAATAATAAACACTGAAAAGCAATTACTTTTCTTTAACCTACCATCATTATTTATAAAATTCCCAGTACAATTTTTTTAAATTTTAATACCTTACCACGGCCTTCATATTAAAGAGCAATTACTTTTCTTTAACCAGCCCTCATTATTTTTATTTATAAAATTTTCAGTACAATTTTTTTTAAATTTAATACCTTACCACAACCTTCATATTATATGATTATATAATACTCTATTGAATTGTAAATAAAGTGTTAGAAACTTTTAATTTTTTCACAAAAACATCCCTTCTTTTTTAATTTTAAATATTAAAAATTAAATGAATAAATTGAATTTACTATTATCCATGACGTCGTATCATAGTTATTACTCTCAACTATATAATCATATGAACTGAAGTGATACTAGCATGATTTGTTGACTTTAACATTAAAATACTTATATTTTAATTGTAATCATTAAATTTT
This sequence comes from Picea engelmannii, assembly GCA_009831015.1. Lineage (NCBI taxonomy): Eukaryota > Viridiplantae > Streptophyta > Pinopsida > Pinales > Pinaceae > Picea > Picea engelmannii. The sequence goes on from WSFP011417343.1 coordinate 3,598, forward strand.
AAAAATTGTTGTTTTTCTATTTTTAATTATATTTTTTTCATTAATTTTAATTTGTTTTTTTAATATTTTTATTTTCAATTTTATATCTATTTTAAATATCAAATTTATGAAAATCATCTTAATATAATTATATATATAATATTTGTTTTTCTATTAATTTATTTATTATAAATCACTATTAATAATTTTAATTTAATTTAATAGTCTATTGATTATAAGTACATAGTACTGAATTTTAAATTTTTTAAGGCATAATTCAAAGTAAACAATCCAGCCCAGGTAAGAACATTCCCAAGGCTCCGTGGACACCTGTCACTTCGGGCCACTCGCCTTACTTCTCGAGAAAGGCTCGACTGCGTTAATGCTAAAAACTCCTGCTATAAGAAAGACTGGGCTCTGCGGTTAGTCCTAAAGCTACAACTAGAGCATATGCTAACCTTTTATAAAAGTTGTACAGTGAAATTAGTCGAGTAATGATATAATCATGAGCGAATGAGCTTGATCCACCTTGATAGATAGCACGGGGAATTCCGTTGGACTTTTACAAAGCAATTGCAAACCACTTATAAAAAATATATTTATTATGAGGTAAATATGTCACTTATGGTAATAGAGACCTGGGTGGAGAGGAACAATGTTGAAATTTAGCATTTACCCTTGTTCATCATATTAAAAATTCATGATGTATCTTTTAATTTCCTGATTTGTAAATTTCAATTTGAAAAATAATTATAAATTGTAATTTAAAATAACAGATTAATAATTGTTTTCAAAGGTCCAAGTACTAGGAACAAGAAAAACAAACACATTGTTACTATAAATACAAACAAAAAAATACCCTATAAAATAAAAATGATTATTAAAAATTTAACAAAAAATTTATAGTACATATGATTAAATAAAAAATATTCAATGTGAATAAACATTTTGGGGCCATAAATTATTAGCTTGATTAGTTTTCAATTGGATGTGAATGCTAGATTAATTATTTGTTAATTGGATGTGAGTGTTATGTAAAAGTAACATTTTTCAAGTCTCTCCATTTTGGAGAAAGAATGACTTCTTAATGCAAAATCTCTTCAAGGGAAAACACATTTTTCAACACACATTTTTTGATCAAGAATTTGCCCCCACCGGGAATTCTAATTATAGAGTAATCATTAAATTTCTATATGATCATATTTTTTTCTAGGTTTGGTTGTCCCAAAAGACTGGTTACAGACAACACAAAAACATTCAATGATAAAGCCTTGGTAAAGTTGTGTGAGGACATGGGAATCTAGCGAGTTCATTCTACGACCTATTATCAACAAGGCAATGGCCTTGCTGAGTCTTCTAGTAAGAGCTTAGTAAGAATTGTTCAAAAGTTACTAGATCAGAATCAAAGGAGTTGAGACTCTAAATTAAAGTTTGCATTATGGGCTGATAGAGTAACCAATAATAAATCTATTAATACATCTCCATTCAAGATGGTTTACGACACACAAGCTATTTTTCCAATCCATCTTGCATTACTAGTAGCCAGATTTATTCAGGAGGCTAATTCTGAGCCAAATGATCTTACCATGAGGATTTTTCATTTGGTTGAATTACAATAGGTCAGAGAATAGTTGGTTGAAAAGACTGAATTGCATCAGAGGAAAATGAAGGGCACTTTTGACAGAAAGGTAAAGGCAGACATTTTCAAAGTAGGGGATTTTGTGTTAAAGTGGGATGCAACAAGACAGGAGAAAGGAAAGCATGGTAAATTTGATGCTCTCTGGACAGGTCCATTCATTATTACACAGGTACAACAGAACAACACTTTTGTTCTTCAGAATGTGGAAGATGAAGAAGTCATAGGTGGCCCATTCAATGTGCATTTTCTCAAACTTTATTTCTCATGAGGCTTTCTCGAGCCTTGCTTTATTGTAAATATTTATTTTCAGTTTGTTTGTCAAAATAACTCCATGCCCAATGGAATACCGAGTCAAGTCAGTTTGAGTCTTAGGTGATAGGAAGGCTACTGATTCAATAAAGGTTCTTGAAACCTTACAGGGAGGATTTCATCCCCAATAGGAGCCAGATGTTATCTCCTAAAATAAACTTGTTAGTTTTATTTTGAGTCTTAGGTGATAGCATGGTCATAAAAAAGGTCACATTTAAATTTTTTATGTTTAGAGTTCCAAGTATAGGGAATAAGTTATTGTTGGAGTTACTTGTTACTTAGAACACACCTAGGATTTATTTTTCCTAAGGTTTTTATTTGTGTATTAGTCGTAATTAGTCATTATCCAATCTCTTATATTTTAGGAGAGAATATTTCACCTGGAGAATATTCTCTTTTAGTTCACACTTCAGTTTGACTAGTTGAGTTGAGTTTAGATGTTGCATTGGGATCATCACCATGGAACATTGGGATCATCACTATGCTAATTATGCCTTGCCTTGGTATCACCACCATAGTGAGGCACTAACCTTGATTCCTTGAGTCAACTCCTCACTACTTTCTATTCAATCAGCTAACTGAAGACTAGTTGACTAGTTAACTCAACTAGGTGGCAGTTCACTCCTGTAACTGCCTGAGAGACTAGAATAGGTGGAAGTTCACTCCCGTAACTGTTGGTATGTGTCCATTTGACTCTAGACCACCACTATGGTGACTTGTTTCACCCCAAGTCGAACTCATTGAGTTATACGGAGTATATCATGTGTAAATTACTCATTATTCACAACGGTTAATGAGAATTCTTCCATTCTTTCTCTCCTTCTTCTTCTTTCTTCTATTCTCTCTGAAAATGTGTGTATGATTGTTTAGATAGATCTATTTAGTGTAGGTTCAACACATTTACATGGTATAAGAGCCGATGGACTGCTAAGCAAAATCTAGACCAAATTTTTTTGTAGGTACAAAAGATTGAAGACAGTGAAAAGATGGAATTCCAAAAAGAATTCATTCTTACACCTTACAATTATTTTTCATGGAAGGAGAAAATATCCATACATATTTTATCCATAGGGCTGTATAGGTTAACCATGAATACAAATACAGGGCCTACATAATCCATATAAAAATCCAAGTACTTAAATCGCATGGATGAGGCACTCGGAACAATTTGCAGTCTTATTTCTCCCGATCTCCTTTTTCATATATCTTCCTGTAAGACTCCCAATGAAGCTTGGACCATCTTGGAAGGGATCTTTGGCTAACAGGATGAGATGAGGGGAAACATGCTGGAGATGGAGCTGCTCACATTGGATCCAAAAAGATTTGCGAATATCCAAGATTTCTTTACAAAATTCAAGGATTTACTATTGCAATTCAAAGCTTGCGGGGTTGATAAATCGAAGGAGGAGAAACAAATGGTTCTCACCATTCTCTCCAATCTTGGAACTGAATTCTTTTTATTCGTATCCACATTCCATACTATTAGATTCGCCTTTGGAGCCACCTGGAAGATGCCTTCTCTTGAGGACTTTATCAAATCCCTGACACAAGAGCAAACCAATCTCATCAACATGGGCACAATCAAAGGCCCAAGGGCGCATGCACTCACTGTGTATGATGGCAGCCACAAATATCAGAAATCTAAAGATAAATATAAGAAGAAATCTCATGCACATACAAAGAAGGAAGGGTACACAAAACCCTTCACCGATGCCTCTGGATCCAAAGGAGAAAATAGAAGAAAAGGAGAGAAATGCACATACTGTCACAAAGGATTCCATTTGGAATCCGCATGCATGCAAAAGAAAATATATCTGATGTCTCAAATACTTTAGAAAAGAAACCTTGGAGATCGCATCCTCGAGGGTGCAAAGAAGAAGAATCCAGAAGATCCAAATTCCAAGAAAGGCAATTCTAGCCATGCCTTGATTGCCATCAACTCCTCTCCCGATGCTTGGATCATAGATTCAGGAGCATCAAATCACATGGATTCCTCAGAAGTAGTCTATTCTTCATTGGATGCATGAAAAGGTCCACCTATTCTGATGGGGGACAACTCTTTTTTCGAAGTCACTGGCAAAGGAAGGATTGAACTCACCAATGGAAGTTTTGAGAATGTGTTGCATGTTCCCAAGCTTTCTGTCAACCTTCTCTCCATGTATCAGATGATGAATTCTAGCACCGGAAAGAGAGTCATATTCAAAACAAATGTCGTGGACATCTACGACATGTAAACCAACTCTAGGGTTGCAACCAGTGAGGTAAATCATCAGTCTAGATTGTATACATTTTTTGAATTCATTGAACCTAATTCTGCTTTATTGCTTACTCATGATGATGAAAGTAGTAGGATATGGCACGAAAGGTTTGGACATTTTAATTTTAGATACATGCAATATCTTAGCAAGAACATATTAGTTGATGGTCTACCAGACATCCATTTCTCCAAGGGAGTATGTGAGGGATGTGTTCTCGGGAAACACCCTCAAGAGAAATTCGATAAAGGAAAGTCTCAGCGAGCTTCCACGCCTTTAGATCTGATCCACAGTGACCTCATGGGTCCTTTTCCGCATCCATCGATCAACAAAGAGAGGTTTGTTCTCATTTTTGTTGATGATTTCTCACGTTTTACTTGGATCTACTTTCTCAGGAACAAATCTGAGGTATTTTAACACCTGAAAGATTTCAAAGCCTTATTTGAGACACAGTCCAGAAAGAAGATCAAAGTCCTCTGAACTGATAACGGGGGAGAGTATGTGAATCATGAGATCCATAATATTTTCCATGAGGTATGGATTTAGTTGCAGCATACAGTTCCCTACACTCCATAGAAAAATAGAGTTGTTGAGAAGAAAACCCGATCTCTAAAGGAGATGGCATCTTGCATGTTGCATGCAAAGTCACTACCATGGAGACTATGGGCCGAAGCACTTAATTGTGAAAAATACATCCAAAAAATATCTCCCCATAGATCTATCAAGGATAAGACCCCCTATGAGGCTTGGAGCAGCCTCAAACCAAAAGTGACCCACTTTCGCATTTTTGGTTCACGTGATGGGTCGGGATTCCCTGTGAAAAGAGGAAGGCACTTGATCCACAAAGAACTGAGTTCATTTTTGTTGGATACCCCGATGGTGTGAAGGGATATCGTCTTATTGATATTTCCTTGGACCGACTCATCATTGAGCATAGTGTCCAATTCGAGGAAAGTGTCTCGCATGTACCTCAACAGCCGCATGCAAATACCTTCACTCTTCCACTTTTTCGAGATGATGAGCATGCACATGATGAATATTCTTCATATGAGTGTTCTGATTCAGATGAATCAGATGATTTAGATTCAAAGTTAGTACAATCAGATGCAGATTCGAAGCATCCAAATGTAGTTGCAGAGCCAGATAAGAGGCCCAAGTGGGCACAAACTACTCTTCAAGATGCAGGGGATCTTATCAGTGATCCAACCGATACTAGGAGGACTCGATATGATTTCGAGGAGCCTCTTGTTGCACTCACTACCACTGAACCATTTCCCTCTAGGCATATTTTCTTGGTTCATTCTTCCAATCCACAGTCTTATGGCGAGGCTTCTGGAAATCCCTTTTGGGAATCTTCCATGCAGGAGGAGTACAACTCCCTCCTCAATAACCAGACTTGGGATCTGGTTCCCCTTCCTTATGGGAGGAAACTTGTTAGATGCAGATGGGTCTACAGGACTAAGAGGATAGCAAATGGATGGATCAGTAGATGCAAAGCTAGGCTTGTAACTGAAGGCTTTCAGCAAGTTCATGGTATTTACTATGATGAGACCTTTGCTCCAGTAGCAAAGATGGATTCCATTCAATTGGCCCTTTCCATTGCGGCATCCATGGGATGGGAAGTATATAAAATGGACATGAAGAATGAATTTCTTCACAGTGATTTCTCTGAGGAGATATACATGGAGGAGCCCCAGGGATTTATGCAGGACTCATCTTTCTTCTGTCGATTGAAAAATTCACTTTATGGCCTCAAGCAAGATCTGAGGGCATGGTATGCCAAGATGGACTCCTACCTTTTTTCACAGAACTTTGTACATTGTAAATCAGACCCAAATGTATACATGCTAAGGATGGATGATTCACTTCTACTTTTAGTTTTGTATGTCGATGATTCGTCGATCACCGGTTGCTCGACTTTAGCAATTGCTTCAGTCAAGAGGATTCTTCATGATAGGTTTTTGATGACGGACATGGGTCCACTACACTTCGTCCTTGGACTTGAGATTGGTGAGGATGCATCAAGAATCAAACTGTCTCAATCTAATTATGCATGAGATTGCCTTGAGATATTTCACATGACAGACTGCAAGTCTGCTCCGACTCCTTTCCTATCAGGAGTCAAATTTGAGGATGGCAAGGAGACTCCACTGGTTGACAACACACTGTAAAGATAGCTAGTGCAGAGCTTGTTGTATCTCACACACTCCAAACGAGACCTCTCATATGCAGTTGGCACAGGCTCAAGGTTCATGGAGGATCCGCATGAGCTACATTGGAAAGTTGCAAAGCATATACTTCGATACGTATAGGGCACCATCACCTTTGGGATTCATTATGCAAGAGACTCTACATTAGATCTCATTGGGTTTACTGATTTCAATTGGGATGGCGATAGCATTGATCGCAAGTCCACATATGGTTACTCACTTAGTCTTGGTTCTGGGACTATCTGTTGGTCGAGTAAGAAACAAGATGCCATTTCTCTATCTTCAACTGAGGAAGAGTACAGAGGGGTAGTTAACATAAACATTCAGGCTATGTGGCTACAACATTTTCTCACTGATTGGGGCATTCAGTTTCATCGGTTGATTGTCATCTGGTGTGACAACCATAGCACTCTGAAGTTCTGCAAAGATCCAGTTCAGAGGCAGCGGATGAAGAACATTGAGATCCACATGCAATACATCTAGGACTTAGTACACAAGGGTATCATCAACTTAAAGTTTTGTCCTTCATCAGAGGAGACGACAAACATTTTCACCAAGACATTCATTGAGCAAAAATTCCATTCTCTGCAAGGTCGTCTTGGAGTGAAGGACACAGTTGCCTAGAAACTGTAGTTCTTCTTTTTACATACATTGTACCTTGAGGGGCGGGGCTTCCCATGAGGTTTTCCCTCTTTCCTCACTTTATTTTTCAGTGTATCTTTTGTACTTGGGTACCTAACATGGCCTTGTTGCCAGGACTTAATCTTTATTTTCACCATAGTGATGTTCAGGGGGGGTGTTGGAGTTACTTGTTACTTCACACACACCTACGATTTATTTTTCCTAAGGTTTTTATTTGTTTATTAGTCATAATTAGTCATTATCCGGTCTCCTATATTTTAGGAGAGAATATTTCACATGGAGAATATTCTCTTTCAGTTCACACTTCAGTTTGACTAGTTGAGTTGAGTTTAGATGTTTCATTGGGATCATCACCATGCAACATTGGGATCATCACCATATAATTTGACCTTGCCTTGGTATCATCACCAGAGTGGCACATTAGCCTTGATTCTTTGAGTTAACTCCTCACTACTTTATGTTCAGTCAGTTAACTGAAGACTAGTTGACTAGTTAACTCAACTAGGTGGCAGTTCATTTCCCTCACTGCCTGAGAGATTAGAATAGGTGGTAGTTCACTCCTATAAATGCTGGTGTGTGTCCATATCACTCTATATCACCACTATGGAAACTTGGTTCACTTCAAGTTGAACTCATTGAGTTATACAGAGTATATCATGTGTAAATTATTCATTATTCACAACGGTTAATGAGAATTCTTCCATTCTTTCTCCCCTTCTCATTCTTTCTTATATTCTCTCTGAAAATGTGTGTATCATTGTTTAGATAGATATATTATGTGCAGGTTCAACACATTTACAGTTATAAATTCCAAAATAAGTCGATTTGTCATTTATTATCTTCAAAAAATAAAAATAAAACCTTTTCTGTGGCTAACCTTTTTTTAAAGCTTAAGAGGAGCCACCGAAAATTCAAGCTTTCGGAAGAAAAACAATAGTTCCAAATGCACATCATCCCCCGAAAGTGCAGAAGAAGAATTTTGGGCAGCGCCTCTTCAGGACACCAAATTTGGAAAGGAGTAAACACATCATAAATGAATAATGACCATTTTAATGGGAATTTGCCACGTTTCCATGACCTTATCACCGTCTATGGTATAATCATTCCAAAATTGGTCATTCCTGGCTAGATATCTTTTGACAATAGAATTATGGCCATCATTCAAATTCAAACCCAAAGAATTTTGAATATCTATAAGTATCATTTCTTCCCACCATTTGATCATACAAAGATCATCCATCATCTCCAACAAGCTCTATCCATTGGTAATTCTCTATGTTTCAGGTTTCTATAGACTAAATTGTGTTTGTGCAGATGGGTAGAAAACAGGGTGGCCTACCTCTCAGGAAAGAGTTAGATGACATACAGTATTAACAATCTCACCCAGAGATTCATCACCTATTTTCAAAGGCAGGTTGTCTCACTTATGTTGAAACATTACAGAAAGGATACCACGAGGGTATCACAAAAGCCTTTGAAAAATCATATGATGGAAACAAAGCCACAGTTGGCCCTTTGGAGATACAAATTGATGAAGCATCCATAGCCTCTGCTATAGGCATGCCAAGAACAAGGAAAAAATGGTTCAATACCACAGTCACTAAGAATATGGAATTTAGACCTTATTTAAAGCCAAAATTCCAAGACATTACTTGGAAAAGAGATATTCCCACTTCCCACTTGGAGAAGAAATGGCAGACTCTTCTCAAAGCCATACAATTATACATAACTACAGAGGAAAGATATGACATGGTAATTCTTTACCACTTCAAACTAATGGACTACTTCACATGAAAAGTTCCATTAAGTTCACCATTCGTTTTCCATAGGAATCTCACCAAGATGTGCCACAAGATTCGAACTAAACCTAACCATATCCAGAATTCCTTGTTTCATTTTGGCTTGATCAAAATGATTATTGTAGAAGAATTGAGAAAGAGGGAAAAAACATGGGAACACTTTCTGTTTTGGGGAGGTTTTGAGTTAGAGACTCAACCTAATAAAGGTAAGAGGAAATCAAGCAGAAAGCCACCAACTCCTCGGAGAAGTCTAAAGAGGAGGAGATCCATCACCCCTGACCTTTCATAAGAACCAAAATCCACCTCAAGATTCAAGAAGGCAAATAATAGATTGGTCTTCAAGGAAGTTGTAGAGTATGCTTCAACTCAATAGACGAAGAAAATAAATGTGCTAAACCTACCCTACTCAGACTTTGATTATGAGTAAAACAATGAAGAAGTCCCTGCTGATCAGAACATATAATTTTCTATGGATCAAGCACCAGAGACTGATATGTTCATAGGTTATGAGGAAGGTGAAACATCAAGAAAGATAAAATCTAATAAATCATAGAATATTAAGAAATTGAAGGATAAAATAACACAATTGGAAGTGTTAGAGAGGGTGATAAAAGCCAAATATGAGACTTTATCAAAGAATTTTGCAAAAACAAATGTAGCCTTTGAAAGGTTGGAACTTGAAAGGGTAAAGGAAAAGAATAAGACTAAGAGGATCATAAAGGACAATAACATTCTATGGAGAATGGTCAGGCATTTGAAGAAAAAAATAAAAAATTTGAAGGCTAGAACAACTACACACCTAGATTTGCAAATTCTAGCAGGGTTTGCTGAAAATTTGCAAAAGGTTAAATCCAAATAATCGAGGAGAAGATTCATTTTGAAGTCTTTATATTTTTGTCAAACCCAATATTTTCGGTGACATAATCAGCATAACAACACATAGTTAGCCGCTGAAAATCAAGGCTTTTGGCGACTAACTTGCATTTTTCAGGGCAAAAGAGCCGCCGAAAGCGCAAGAAATTACTTTTAAAAGATCTGAAGCTCCAAGAAAGGGAATTTTTGGTGACATAAGGCATAAGACAATTTCAAACAAATTAACACATATATTTTGGCAAGTTTCTTCAGAGTTTTGAGGAATTGAATAAGGTATATAGGCTGATGGTTATCCTATCACTGTTGAAGTTTCCTTATAGTTGTTGAGATCATCCAATTGTTGAAGACAAAGATCATCTAGCTGTTAAAGACAAAGATCGACCTATCTTTACACATCAAAGACTTTCATTAGCTATTGAAGACCAAGAAGTTTGAAGACAAATTGAGCTTTAGAAGTGGATTAGATTCATACTCTTTGTAATAATTTTCTATTATTAGTATTCTAGATCCAATTTTGCAGTATCTGAAACTACTTGTAAAGGCTCTAAAGCCTGTCAATTTTATAGAGTAAGGGTTCAACTTTGGAGACTTTTTCACAATATGCACTTAAGCTTCTCATTTGTAGATCAGTTAATACAAGCTTCTTTTGCAATTATCTGTTTAGATTTACATTTTCCTATCTATTCTATATTTTCACATGGATATTTAATTCATATCTATTATGTTTCTCTAAATCCTGATGGTTGTCATCCTATATTTTCTTTGATGAGTTGAATTTCAAATATCATTTACTCATTATGATTGGCCATTCATGTATCATTATGTGTGAGTCTACTGGCATAGTATGAATTCTCCATACATTCACTTATTTACAAACCATCTAAACAATGATAGTTAAAAGCATTTTCATCTGATTATGTTTATGCATGTCTTGAGAGAGCAGGTCTGATTTAGTCATCTGACTTGATCCAATTAAGAGAATATCATACACCATTGAGATATTAGGAAATTTATTAGGCTTATTTAAGCTACAACCTTGAAGAACTTCTGTAGTGATAGCAGGAGGATTTTGGGGTTTTGGGGATCAAAAGATCTGAAGTGAGGAGTCTTTCGACTTCGCGAGGAGTCTTTTTGACTTCGTGAGAAGTCTTTCGACTTTGTGAGTCACGAAGTCCCAAAACCCTTTTAGGTTTGGATCTAGATCATAGCGAGGGTCATATGATTGAGGCATAAAGTAGGATCCAGAGAACCATTAGCCCATTTTGGGGTTTTTGGGATTGAAGGAGTCGGGGGGGACTCACATCAGGGATCACAAAGTCACGAAATAGAAAATACCTTTTCGGGTGAAGGTCATGGTCACACCAGGTTGTCACGAGGAGTTGAGGGTCATGTCTTGTGCTTGTTCGCACAAGTGTAATCCCATAAGAACCTGTGGATTTGATTCAAGGTTCCAGCAGGGAAAAACTGAGCTATTTAATCTCAACAATTTGAGAACGATCCTTGACCGGGAGGTCAACAAACCCTGTCAAGGAAGAGGTAGGGGGTCTACACCAGTTTCGTTGTTTCAGATTAGGCCGACGACCTTGATGATTTAAAGTTTGTTGCAGGTTATGTTTTCAGCCTTGGTTCAATATGTGTCAATTGGGCCTATAAGAAACAATAGGATAATTCACTTTCTTCAATAGAAGCAGAGTATTGAGCAACGATAAATGCATGTCAGGAAGCCCTGTGTCTTTGACATATCATTTTAGAGTTTGGATTCTAGCACCAACATCTGACTAGCCTTTGGTGTGACAATCAGAGTGCCATCAAGCTCCCCAAAGACCTAGTTCAACATCAACGTAGCAAACACATCAATATCCACATGCAATTCATCATAAATCTCATTCATGATCAAGTTATTGAAGTGCTCTTTTTCCCTACAGAAGATCAAGTTGCAGAAATTTTCATAAAGTCTCTTACAGAACCGAAGTTTTCCAAACTTTGATCTATGTTAGGAGTTCAGGAACTTGTCATTAAGGGGGGATAGGCTCTAATTCCCCCTTCCTTCTCCTATTGTGTCACTATTCTAAATCCTTCAATCCTATCCCAAGTTCCTATTAAGGGCAGATGTTAGGATATTTAGACCCTTAAGAGTTAGTTAAGATCTACTTGGTCCATTGTGTCATTAGGTAAAAGTGTGTTTTCTAGTGTGTTTCTTTAGTATGCATTAGTATGCAGTTGTAGTTAGGAAATCTGACGGTCACGATATGTTCCCGACATAGAGTGATCTGATGGTTCACACTCTCCTCGATATTAATGACCATTGATTCATGGATTAACGCCTGATTGGTCCATGATATCCATTTAAATATCATGGAGGGTCATTTTCCGATGATCGATTGTGAGAAACTCTCTTATAAAATCTCTCTGTAATATTTTTCTTTGCATTAATAAACTGCTCCAAGTGGCTGCGTTGGTTGGGGCCGTGGATGTTTCTTCGTATGGGTTTTATCACATGAAAACATCAGTGTGTTGATATTGGATCTGGTTAGGTGAGTGGTTACTGAAGGTGTTCATCCTCTGTCAGAATACCTATGTTGTCAAACAGGTAGCCTACATATGGAATTTTTGAAAAAACTTAGATATCGGAATTGTTACTTAAAACAGGAAAGAAAAACATAAATGAGCATATTTCACTAATAATATGACATATGTTGTACCTTTCTTAACCAACTCACGGATTTCTTCCATGTTTTTTAAACAAGTTCTCCTTTGCATCCTCTATCAGGGCCTTCCACTCTTTCTCCGGAACCATGGAAGGGTAATCATGCTTGAGGTCTAATTGCAATTTCTCCCTATATTGGGCCTTAGTATATTTTAAATTCTCATAGGATAAATTTGTAACCACTTTCTTGTTGAAATTGTTGTCGATAAAGTTTACCATGTGGTCCATTAAATCATCTTTCTTTTTTCTATCTTTTCCATTCCACCATGTTAGAATGGTCGGGACAAACAACTCCAATTATTTGTCATTTAAGTTTCTATAGAAAACATTGTTTCCTGCAGAAACATGTTAACCATTAATTTATAATAATCTCAACAAATGTTCATTTAAATTTCATGATAAAAATGAATAAATTAATTAACAATTACCTACAATCTTCTGAATCTTGAACGAAACACATGCGTCATCCACCAGAAAGGTGACATCTAGTGATCCGATGGTTTTAATTCATTCTGGTCCATGCAGAATAATTTCCTCTCCATCTATAGTACATTCCTCTCCAGAGTCATCTAGAGTCCCAGGCTTCGGCTCATCATTCTCCCGTGTGTCATGCCAGTCAAAATCATTGCGCTCATCAGTGGATTCGAGGGGAACCTCAGGAGGCTAAAAAATCCTCACTTGTACTTTTCTATGTCGACATTTTTGTTGCATTGGACCATCACTACTACCTATAGCAGTTGTAGGATCGACAATTTCCCAACGCACGGGGTTTAAAAACTCCTACAAATGGAAAAATTTACTTTATGATATCATATAGAAAATATAAAACAAAAAAAAAAATATGAAATTGTCATAGCTGATAAAAATATGTGAATATGCCACTTACCCCAAATTTAGTTATTATATTTTGTAGCTCTGCAATGCTTTCCCTGTCCTCCTATGTTAGGAGTCTTTTGCTAAGCAAAACTAGATATTGTATGTTATCCTTCTTTAAGGCCTTCATTACAGTTTTCATTGGGTTAGTGGAATAAACTATTTCATCCTCATCAATATCCTCAGTGGGAGCCTTCCCACGTTGACCATGCCATAATACATTGATGAATAAAATTAATGAGATGAACTTTAACATTTGAGAAATTTAGTTATTGTAGTCATAAGTTATTACTGTATTTAACATTTACATGTTGAGGAACAACGAGTGCCTTTCCACGGGCATCCTAGATAGATGTAGCGGGTGATTTTTGACCACGGTCACCCTGCACAGAAGTTGACACAATAAATCAATCAACAAAAGTTATGAAATTCACCTCTAAAATTAAAAAAATGAAATATTGGAGTAATATTAGAAAACAAATAATGAAATTTCAGAAATTCAGTTGTTGTAGTCATAAGTTGTTACTGTATTTAACATTTACCTGCTGAGGCATAGCGGGTGCCTTTCCACAATCACCCTGGACAGATGTAGCGGGTGATTTTCTGCCATGGTCACCTTGGACAAAAGTTGACACAATAAATCAATCAACAAAAGTTACGAAATTCACCTATAACATTAAAAAAATGAAATATTGCAGTAATATAAAAAATAAAAATAATGAAATTTCAAAAATTTAGTTGTTGTAGTCATAAGTTGTTACTGTATTTAACATTTACCTACTGAGGCACAACTACACAGCAGGTGCCTTTCCACGGTCACCCTAAACAAATGTAGCGGGTGATTTTTGGCCACGGTCATCCTGGACAGAAGTTCACACAATAAATCATCCAACAAAAGTTTTGAAATTCACATGTAACATTAAAAAAATGAAATATTGCAGTAGTATAAGAAAACAAATAATGAAATTTCAGAAATTTAGTTGTTGCAGTCATAAGTTGTTATTGTATTTAACATTTACCTGCTAAGGCACCATGGGTGTCTTTCCATGGTCACCCTAGACAGATGTAGCCTATGATATCTCGTGGTCACCCTAGATAGATGTTGACACAATAAATTAATCAACAAGAGTTATGAAAGTAATTGTAAAATATAAAAAATGAAATATTGCAGTAATATTAGAAAACAAATAATGAAAAATGAAATATATGCAGTAAAAATTTGAAATATTGTAGAGATAAATTATAACAATGATTGATCAAAGGTTGAGTTGAATGGTATGCAATATATTTACCCCCATATCTTCACCCCCTCCATCTATTTGATTTAAGTTGTAATCGATCAACAACTCTTCACTTGGAACTATTTTTTTTGTTGCACATACAAATATATGATTTCCTTTGCATCCCTCAAATATGCAATTTAGTTTCTTAGTTGTTTCCACTAGTCATGTACTGTTAATAAAAACTACAATGTTTCCAGTAGATTTTGGCCTTCCATCAATATACATAGTTGCCCCTTTATTTTGATTGTTATATACTAGTTGTATATAATTTGTGGCAACTCCGTATCTCCACATACTTCGCCTATATCAGACCAACATCAACCAATGATTGTATATGTATAATGGTCTAAGATACTCCATCAATTCACTTACAGTGCCATAGCCAACCTTTATGTGATCCATGTAAAATAACCCCAATCCATTTAAAGACGAAGGAGCAATGTGATACATCCTCCCACTGATGAAGAAATATGTGTCCACTTCAGGTAGCTCCTTAGGTGCCTATCGTTGCACTAGATGTCTATACCTCAAGGGAAAACCAATCTCACCTATGCTCTCAGCATCATAATTACATGACCCTCCATTGGAAATAAAAAATTGCATGCGTATACGAAATATTTTCCTTACCTTTTCAGATCTAGTTGATCTAGTACAACACATCTCACTTTCAACCTCTCTTAGTATATTTTGATCATCACTAGAGGAAGATAGATCTGATAGATACCTCTTTGGTGGTACCTACACTCGTTAAAACAAGAAGATATGTTATCGTGTGAATATAAGTTTGTGGTACCAACATAGTTGCAGATAGTTGCATAAGTTTCATATAGTTCCATATAGTTGCATACGTTGCATATAGTTGCATATAGTTGCATAAGTTGCATATTTTCATATAGTTGCATATAGTTCCATATAGTTGCATAAGTTGCATATAGTTGCATAGTTGCGTATAGTTTCATATAGTTTCATAAGTTACATATAACTGCATATAGCGGCATAAAGTTGCATAAGGTTGAATATAGTTGCATAAGTTGCATCGTTGCATAAAGTTGCATATAGTTGCATAGTTTCATATTTGCATAAGTTTCATATAGTTGCATACAGTTGCATAGTTTCATAAGTTTCATATAGTTGCATATAGTTGCATAATTTGGATTGTTGCATAAATTTTCATGTTTCATAAAGTTGCATAAAGTTGCATAGGTTCCATAAAGTTGCATAAGTTGCATGATGCATAAATTTGCATAAAATTGCATAAGTTGCAAGTTTCATAAAGTTGCATAAGTTGCATTGTTTGTCATAAGTTCCTTGGTCATATGTTTGTCTATGGTATATGCTTTGGCCAACACATTTTGGTCCCTCCCTTACTAGTTATGACCTCTTTTGGGCCTTGTGCACTACTTAGGTATTTTTTAGTACAACACATCTCACTTTCAACCTCTCTTATTATATCTTGATCATCACATGAGGAAGATAGATTTGACAGATACCTATTTGGTGCTACCTGTTATCGCACAGTTTGTAGCAAGGATAAAATCTTGAGGTTTGAAGGTAAACTAGCGCAACACTAACCAATCCCACCCAATGTCACCACAATAGGATGGTTTTTTCTCCTTAGGGATATAAGGCCTAGGGGAGACGTCCTTGGTGACTTGAGGTTTTGAGAAGGCAAAGGTTTGAAGTTCAAGAGATAAATTCCCCCCTCAAAAGTCACCACTGAGCAGATTGTGCGACTTATAGCCTTGGACAGGATAGTCCGACTTGGTTAGTACTTCATATAATTAATGACTATTTGAGATATAAGCAATTGAGAAATAAATATTGACGAAGTCAATGTTTATAAAATAGCAATGATGTACAATATCACTTCTTCAATAAATTCTTAAAGAACATGGCATTCAATATAACAATCAACACTTTATTTAAGCAATGACTTAAATAACCTTTCACTTTCTTATAAGAAAAACGATAGTTGCATAGTGATGATAATAAAAAAAGGATGATGACAACAATTAGTTAGTAGAGTCAGTCTTAGGCTAGGGTTAGAACAGTTAGGGTTGTGTTCAAAGTATTGATAGTAGTTTTGATCAAATTCACTTCAACGCAAGAGGTATCCAGATCAGTGCCTTAGGGTTAATGGAGTCAAAAGGTGAAGGACACAAGATCTAAAGGATGAAACGACTAAGGACTAGAGGGAAAGGCTTTGAGGTGTTTCTGAAGAAAGGCCCAAAGTAAAAACCCTATGGGAGATAATTTCACTTCAGTGTAGGTGAACTAGGCCTCTGTGATCTCTCCTCCTTCCTTAACTCAATGGCAAAAAAACTAGCTGAAAAATGAAGCATAAAACCAAGACTAGAGGGTTTGATGATGAAGAGTGTTGCTACAGTAAGGCTCTTTTATAAAACCTTATAAAAATCAGACCAAAGTGTAGTAGAACTAGGCTTAAGGAATCTCTCTCTTCTTAGCTTATAGATAGTACGACTAGCAATAAATGAAGAGAGAAAGAGAGTGTAGCAATGACTAGGCTCTCTTCTTCTTCAATCAATGGTTGAAAAGTTTCTCTCAATGGGGAAATGAGACAAGGACCTACTTGTGTGCTTTTCACCTAGGGTTTTGTTTACAAAAATCATAAACATATGTAAGAAATTAAACCACAACCATTCATTCAAGAAGTTTTGCAGAAAAATACTTACAATTCACCAAGAAGAAGCAATGAAAACACTAAATGTAACACCTTCCATTAAGAGAAAAGACAAAACATGCCAAAATAATCCTCCTTCAACAAGTGCACATCACTGAATCAACCAATAACCCAAGAGAGGGCACAAATTTCAGACCTCCTTATGGAGTGAGTAAGTTGTGATCCAAAAAAATGAATGTGAAAATCCTTCATTTATATAGTATCATGACCTAAATTTACATTTTAGGTCATGTAAAAGGCCGACAAGGAAAAAATACCAAAATCATTTTGGTTTACAATAAAATGTTAAATTAAAACCCTAATCAAGATGAAAAGAGACATCAAGCCCCTCCAAAGGAGATGTTATCCCCTTGTAGGGAAAATGAAACATCCACGGGTAAAATGTTAGCCCTCCTTGGGCTTCTCCAACATACCCCACATGCCAATACTACCTAGTCTGCCTCCCAAGATGTCCAATAGGTTGGATGACATCATGGCCATCAAGGGTTATTAACCAAGCCTTCCAAGGCCAATGTTCCTCTAAAAGAGGGTCAATTCCCCTAGGTCAAGGTCTACCAAAGTGCCTCTAGTGGAACATCCTCTTCTCCTGTAGTGCAAAGCACCTAATCCATCTATGTTTTGTCTCTGCCCCATGATGTGGTCTCATCATCCACCTGATGGGATCTTCAGCCCCATGCAGGTCTTAATTGATCATCTCCCCATGTGTACTGGTCCAAAATGGTACCTGTCTGTCGAGCATGGTCCTGCACATCAAAAGCTACGACCTCCATGGGTTCATTAGTCACAGGGATCATAGAAATGTCAATCATATCTCATCATTAATATTATTAAACATGTTCATAAAAACCCTAATACATCAGTTAACAGCTCAAAGACGTTACACAAGCCTATGATACAAGTCTGGAGAAAATGACAAGGCGTCCTATTGGGCTAGTGTCCACTGGAAAAGGAAAGTTCCCAGAAGAGACCTCATCCAAGCCATCTAAGTGGGTGATGTGGTTAGTGGATGTCCAAGCAAGTGGGTGCAATGAAGGCCAAGGATGCAAAAATGTTACCTGTGGGTGCCTTTGTTAGAAGTGGAGTTGCGCTTGTCATGGATGCATTCTTTCCAAGCCCATTATTTCCTTTTTTTCTTTTAGTTATTTTATCTTTTATTGATTTTTCTTTTCATTTTTTCAAGAGCTAATCAAGGGACACTGCTCTGTCATGGTGACAAATGGTGACAGCGTTACCCACAAGTAATTTCATAGAAATGATAAGGTTGGCTCGTGATGAGACCCCATTTCCCTTGGCCATGCAACCAAAGGTCACTGCCTTGACATGGTAACCAACTGGTGGAAATGTCATACTGTTAGGTACCCATGGACCTATTAGGTTGGCTTGTGATGGGACCCCCTATCCTCTGGTTAGGTCTTGTTTTATTATTTTGTTTTTAGGGTCCCTCTTGCTTCTTGCTCAAAATCCTTTTATTTCTTTCCCAGGGATCCCTGGGCAAAGCATCTCGAGGTTTTATTCTTAGGATTTTATCTTTTACCTGCTTGCTTTTACCTTCTATGCCTTTAGCCCCTTATTTCCACTATATAAGGTGCAGTCCTAAAAATAGGTTAACCCAGTGCCTGGACAAGTGGAATGGGAAGGTGAGTGGGCAACAAGATGGAAAAGTGGTGCTATGAAGGGAGCGGATGATGGATTGTTAGAGATCCCCCCAGTGGCTAACCAAAACCTACAGACATAGGTTTACTAGGGCACCCTGTCAAACGCCACAAACATGGTCAAGTGGGCATGTGTAAGATCCAAAAATTCATTAGAAATAAAATGAATTAGATGCATAAATTCAATGGTTTTGATGATCAAAGTGACACATACCATGATACCTGGACTAATTAAGTCATGGAGTAAGAACCATCTCTGACACAGGACCAAGACGATGGTGGTGGATGTTGCTGCTACTGACAAGATAAAGATGTTGGAAGAAGGAAAAGGTGGGCTCTCCAGGGCCATGCTAAAGTCAATCTTGCTCTCGGCACTCCATGTCTATGACCTATGGCCCTCAAGACATGATCTCCTAGCTATACCTTAAAGTGGGGCATAACATATGGCTCCAACTCAGGGACATGTGCTCACCGTAGAGTGCATGAGAACCTCAACATATCTGGCATAACCTACTGACCTACTCGATCTCAAGTAGAAGCATCAGTAACAAAATTGGGGTGGTAATGCCACCCCAACATAGATAGATATATATATAGACTGAAGTAAAATAATCAATAAATGTGAATGTAAATAAAAACACTTACATGTACTTACCCGTTGGATGGATGTTGGGTGTAGTCAAACAACCAGTGAAGGAAATCAAGCAATGTCCCGCAATACCTGCCTTTTTGCTTCATCATAAACCAAAATAGTGATAAATCAAGCACAAAAATGACATGGGTTATAATATATATCATATCATCGGAGATCACAAAGTATAACTCGTGGAGGAGGGTGGGAGGGATAAAATCATGCCACGTTAATCTCTAATGAAAGTGACCAATCCAATTCAGGAAGGGGTCATGAGAAATGAAAGGTTCAGAACACTGACCAAATAAGTCTGCAAACTAGCCACCTAGGACATCTTCACACTCTGAAGGGACTGACAAGGATCTAGC
>ML862482.1:1514-23518 GCA_009831015.1 Picea engelmannii
TTTTTTTCTCATAAAACAAGCAAAAGTGTAACCCATCTTCATGATTTCACCCTTGTCTGTTATTTGCAAAGACCTTGAATCGCAATGGAAATGGATTTTGCATCGCATAGATTGCCATGATTTACAGCTGGCAACAAATGTTGTGTCTAGCTGTGGAGATAGTCTATTCAATGCAATTTGTTGTTTGGTGGCAGTGGAATTCGAATTTCAGTCGTTGCGGCTTTACATTGTACAATCCTTTTGCAATGCAATTGTAGGCGGAAACCAACAAGATTTTAGGTGGTTTCATCAGCACCTTTGCCCATATCTCCTAGAAAATATGTCGCCAGTTGGAACCTCGTAGGAATACCTTATGAACATGGCGCTTCCATATGAAAAAGGGAATGTAGAGGGTTGCAGATTATGTTTGCAGTGGTTGTCTATGATATTCGGGATGAATATCCAGGTTTGGTCGGCCTTGTCAGATGGCACTATCCATTCCTGGTTTCCTGATTCAAATTCCAATCAAACAATTGACATCCTCTTGTTGAAAACAGATACAACACATATCCATTATGAACCTTTGCTTGGACATATGGTAGTTCAGGGTTGAATGTCCATGCCACCCAAACGGCATCAAATCTGCATACACGTCGATTGCTTTTTAGTGAGAATGAGACTCCTCCCAATTGTGATATGGGCATACAGGGATTGAAAAAAAAAACCATGTGTAAAATTCATGACAGTTGTGATGAGGTCATAGAGGGATTAAACAAAAAACGTAGAGTAATTTATCACAATTTGAAAAAAGTTATGCGTCAAATTCATCTGAGTTGTGATAAGGCCATAGAGGCCTTAAAAAAAAAACATAAATTAGTTTATGAGAAGCTGAGTGAGAGTGAAATTCATCCCAGTTGCCATCAGCTCATCGTTCCCTTAGGCAAGAAATGTAGAGTAAGTTACCACAACTTGAAAAAGGTCATGTGTGAGAGAAAAAAATACATTGCTATGCTTCCTTTTAGAGATAAATTCACATATCACAATGTAAAGAAATTTGTTTGTGCAAAACAAAACATAAACATGGGCGATCGCATATCCCAGAATGGTCATGCAATTGTGACAAATCATGGTCTAGAAGCAACACCATGTAATACTAGAAATGAAAACCAGGAAACAATTTCTGCCCATACTTCCCTATGAAAGAAAAATGCAAGATAGACCTACATGAAACAAATGAAAGACACTCCTTCCATTACATGTGCAATTTGTGAACAATTGATTTTTTCAAAAAAAAAAACGTATTTCATGCCTGATTTGCAAAAAGAATACCTACGCTTGACAACGCACGATAATCCATTTTCCAGTGGGAAAGTTTGTCTTCCATGCAAACGATCGCTTGAAAATGGAAAATTTCCACAGTTTGAAACCCCTGACCAAATAATATGTAATACACCACTACCAGATGTAAGTGCACTTACAGAACTTGAGGAGAGACTTATGTCTCTGTGAATTGCATTTTCTCAAATCAGAGCTTGGGGCTATAAACGACCCCAGATGGGATTAACATGATCAATTATTAATGTGCATGTTTAGCTAGATGTTGTGCAAAAAGCATTGCCACAATTCATTAACAATACAATGACAATTGTTTTGGCTCTAAAAATACGCTTGCGATACAAAAATGCCTATCAGACAGGAAAAGTGTGTGTGCATGTTGTTATGAAAACATTAAAGGAATTATGTTCTAGGGCCATGTACAAAGAAGAGAACATTTGTATAAATGGCAACTGGAATAGTGTTCTTGCAGAAGAGGATGGAAACTCTGCAGAAACTGTTGAAAATCCTAGTGAATTTGATACAAGTGATGAATCAGAGAATGAAACACCTGCTGAAACATTGGTGCATGGATTCACTGATTCACAGTGCATTCATGACTTGCAAGACAAAATTATCGAAATTGCACCTACCGAGGGGCAGCGTCCACTTGGAATACTCAAGTACAAATTCACTGAGGAAATGAAATTTCCAACACTCTTCTATGGATATCCACGTGCCACTGATATTACAAAACAATTCAGTTATCATAAAATAGTACGATGGGAGCTGCTACATTCAAGCGGTTACTTCTCCTATCACATAACAATTTATTTTTTCAAAACAATGCGCATAATAATAGAGCAAGTTATGTCTTGCATGTGGGTCTGAATAATAAAAAGCCAGTTACAAGGAAGAAAGTTGTTGGCCAAGGATGTGAAGTACAGAGTAAACCTAGAAAAAATTCTGAAATCTGATATTGGATACATAGATTTCAAAAACATTCACACCTCTCCTGACTATTTGCAACAAAACAAAACAAAACAAAAAAATTGCAATGATCTAGCAATTGGGCCCGCCAACATTTTTCATCACATTTACAAGTGCAAAGCATTGTTGGGATCCATTGGTGGTTTCTGTATCTGACCTGGATAGGAACATGAAACGTAAAAAAGAAACTGATACACTGGAAAATAATGACGTTGACTACCTCATAAGAAAATACCCAGTGACATGTACTCGCTACTATAGACATAGAATAAATGCTTTGAGACAATTGATATGCCATGATGAAACATTTTTTGGAAAAATATCAGACTACTTTTTTGTGGCTAAATTCCAGAATAGGGGAAATGAACATGACCACGCACTGTTGTGGATAGAGAGTGCACCAGTCTATGGAGCTAATAAAAATTCAGAGATCGAACAATTTGTGGATAAATACATAACATGCAACACAGATCATTTGGATCCAGAACTTGTGAAAGTCCATAGACATTACCATACAAGAAGTTGTAGAAAACGAAAAAACTCGCATTCCAGATACAAATTTCATGTGCCACCAATGAGAGATACAATAATCATAGAGCCAATTAGTTTAGAGGACAATGTTGTTGTTGAGAAATCTAAATCCTTGTTCGCATTTCTAGAACAAGGATAATTTGACGAGCTGATGAGCTTTGATTCCTTCTTGACACAGGTAAATCTATTATAAGATGAGTACATACAAGCCATACAATGTACGCTTAGGTAACCAACACTTTTCCTTAAACGAAAACTCTCCCATATTTGGAACAACAGTTTCTCCAAGGACATGCCAGTTATGTGGAAAGCAAATATAGATGCGTAGTATGTGCTCAATGCATATGTTGTAGCATCGTACTGTACCTTGTATATGATGAAGATTGACAAATCTATGATAAGTGCATTCAGAAGAATACGCAAAGAACATGAAATAAGTCATATTGATGTCATACAAATGATATGCACACTTGGCAATACATTGCTTAATATTCAACAAATGTTTACTCAGCAAGCATTTCACTTTGCACTTTCCTTGCCCCTCACTTGTAGTTCAAGAAAATGTGTCTTCATAAACACATCTCCACTTGAAAAACACACATTTGTGCTTAAACCACCGGTTTTTCTACAACAAGAGCCTAACAATTCAGAATACGTCCTATGTCGCTCTATTATTATTATGTCTAGCGTCCATATCCTATTAGGCATATCTGCTTAGTAGAATTCGTATCGCATTACAAAAAAAATGGTGCACCCATATCAAAAAGAAAAAAACCCTCTATGATACGGTTTGTCAAATACAATAAACATTGTGACTATGAAAACTATTGTGTAGAAAAATTGTGGTTGCATGTTCCATTCGATGAAAATGAAGAGACATTAAAACATAACTTCTCTACATGGGAGGTTGCGTATGTTGCGTCTGAGACTATAGTGCACATCAATGAATCTATATTTACCTACAATGTTAATCAAACATGGGGTGATCTAGAAGTTTCACTTAATGACCTAGAAAACCCTGGCGATCATGATGAGACATTCAGAAAATGAAAAACAACCAGAACTCCTTCTGAGTCCTATGACTTACAACGGATTTTCCTCGTCCTCCAGCAGCTGGAAGTGAAAAATGTGTCAATATTGATTTTCAAGTTACAAAACATCCTTTCCTAATTGAAAATAATGAATACCACAGAATACGATGTCTGTTGAATAGTGAACAACAAACAATTCTAAAGGACATTTCTCTTAAAAAATGCTTAGACATGAACGGTCATGTGCACTTGTTCCTTACAGGCGGAGTAGGAACATGCAAGACATTCACAACGAAAGCACTGTTCCAAATGCTTATACAAATCTATGATTCAAACAATTCCTCTGATCCTATGAAACCAAAGGGCCTAAGAGTTTCATACATAAGAAAAGATGCATACAATGTTGGTTGAACAACATTCCACTCTGCATTTTTAATTCCTTTTAACAAGTCGCAGTTTCTTCCACTTAACAAGGAAATGTTGAATACATTATCTAAGCTTTATGAGGAACTCCAACTTGTCTTTATAGATGAAGCATATTTGATTGGGAGTTGGTTCTTGTATTCCATTGACAACCGACTAAGAAGCATAAAACATGTGCACATGAAATACTTTGGAAACATTAACATGATATTCTGTGGGGATCTTTACCAGGCACAACCCATCCAAGATTCTTTGATATTTGAACAACCTACCATTAACATGGAAACAGTCATCGATGACTTCTGGAGAGACAATATTAAATTCTTTGAGTTGCATACTATAATGCGCCAGACAGATGAAACATTCATTGCAATTCTGAATAGAATGTTCACAAACAACCAAACATATGATGACTTGACCTATATCAATTCGAGATTCTTACGACCTGCACCAACAGACCCAACATTCCCTTACCTGTTCTACAGAAATAAGGATGTTGCAATGCATAACAGCCACATGTTGTCGCTAATGCCTGGCAATGATATCATCATAAATTCAATTGACCTGGAAGAAGAAAACCATGGAAATGTGCCACGTCATGAACATTCAATCACTTTACCTTTGCATCTTGTCCTCAAATTAAAAATGTTGGTTGAAATATATGCGGCCTGTAACTATGATTCACAAGATGGCTTGGTGAATGGTGCATATGGAATGCTCAAAGGCTATACGAAGACAAATAAACTCGATGTCCTTTGGATTAAGTTCCATGAACCGCATATAGGAAAGAGACAAGCAAGCAAGTTGTCTTATCTATATAATTCAAACATTGGAAGCGATTGGACACCTATTTTGCGAATATCGAAGCCAGTATCGACATCAGCAAAGACGGGTCAATTGAAGATTTGAAAACAGTTTCCAATTAAACTTGCATGTGCACGTACAGTCCACAGATCACAAGGACTAACACTTGATAATGTTGCATTTCAGCCTGCTGGAATTCAGATACATGGACTTGTATACACAGCACTGTCCCATGTCAGAAGCATAGACTCCTTGTATTTACTAAGTCCTCTCACAAAAGATAACTTCAAAGTGAAACAGAAAGTTGATATTGAAATGGAATGACTCAGGACCACTACAAAATGGAAACTTCACTATGATTACCAATCCATACAAACAAATTTATCTGTATCAATTCTCTCGCTTAACAAACGCAGCTTAAATGCACACATGGATGATATACTAAATGACTATGATATAATGCAATTGGATATTTTGTGCTTGCAGGAAACACACATGGAATTATGCATGCAGAACAAACAATTCTCAAATCACAATTTCATATCAAGTTACATTACACATGGGGTGATGATGGTGGTGAAAAAACATGTACCAATTTTGGACCATATACATATCGAAGAAAAGATTGTTGAATTGGTACTTGCAAAAATAAAATTCCATGAAACAGAAGTTGCAATACTGAAACTGTATGTTTTTCCCCATGCATCATTTTCCAACATAGTAGATTTTATTTCCAATGCATTGGGCCATTTCCATCTGAACGGACCCATTGTACTTGTAGGAGACTTCAATATTGGCATGCTACAAAATAGTGGCAAAACAAAAGAATTGGAAAACTACATGTGCAAATACAGTCTCCACTTTCTTTTGAACAACACAGACCATCTGCAAAATGCACTTATTGACCATGTCTAGTCCAATGTGCCCATTCCTCAATACAGTATGTTTATCTCAGACACATATTGGTCTGATCACGATACAATTGGTATTGCACTTGAATTATGAGATATACATCAAACATATTGCAAACTCATATTTCTATGTTTCAAAGCATATATGTATAGCTTGTTGCAATATATATATATATATATATATATATATCCAACTTCTTGGTTTTCCCTGATTTCTACACATATTGTTCTGGTAAGCATACAGTCGGTGTTGTACTTGAATTATAAAATATACATTATGAAAAGAAAAAAAAGGTGCATCCTCCCAAAAACTATTTCTCACTCTATTCATCTTATTCTATTTTTTTTAGTATATGTACATAGTACTTGCCTTTTTCTTTACATCTAAACTTATATTCATAACCATTTTGTTTTGTACTTTTGTTGATAGAAACAGACAGGAAAACTAGATGCCGCAAATAAATCCTACCCAGAGATGTAGAGGAATCCATGCAAAGGTGCATTCTTTTTCTGCCTGTGTTCCATACTAAACAGTTTTTCGTTTACTTTGTCTGTATTTGTCAAACTTGTTTACAACTATGTTTTTTTTGTTTTTTTTTTGCGCCTAGAGCCTGCCAGTCTGCACGTCTTCCATCCAACAGAAATGCAATGTTGAGCCAACCAGCCCGCAAGTCCACTTGTCAATTTGTATATTGCCCAACTATGGGTGCTATTTGCAAGACACGGAACATTAGAGGCCCAATGTATAGCCCGCAAGTCCGCAATCCAAATAAGTTGTTAAGTATGGAATAAGGGATCTGTGCATATTTGGTATCTATTAGTTGTTTTTGGGAGCCCGCCAGCCTTGGAGTTTATATGTCAATTTGTATATCGTGAAAATCAGCCCAATGTACAGCTCGCAAGTCCGCGATCCAAATAAGTGGCTAAGTATGAAATAAGGGATCTGTGCATATTTAGTATGTATTTCTCGTTTCTGGGAGCCCACCAGCCCTGGACTCTGTGTCAATTTGTATATCACGGAAATCACTAGAAGTATAATGTTGAGCCGGCCAGCCCACAAATCCGCTTGTCAATTGACAAATGTTGAGCTGGCCAGCCCGCAAATCCGCTTTTCAATTGACAAATGTTAAGCCGGCTAGCCTACAAATCCGCTTGTCAATTTATTGTCATAAGCTATTTGTAAGGCACCGAACAATAGAGTCCCATTTTTTACCCCGCCAGCCCAAGAAATCGCGATCCAGAAACTGCACATTGTCTATAAAACCTCAGCCACCCCGCAAGTTCGCTTGTCAATTTGTATATCGTGGAGTTATGTGTGCTATTTGTAGAACACGCAACAATAGAGGCCTATTTTTTGAGCCCACCCATAAGAGAACCCTCGATCCAGAAAGTGGCCAAGTATGGAATGTGATATCTGTACATGCTCTATAAAATCTCATGTCCATACTTTATAAAGGTACATATTCAATTTTGTCTCGTTTCTACACATGCTGATTTGGTAACCACAGAGTTGTTGTTGCACATGAATTATGAAATATGCACTGGGAGTTAGACCGAGCCCTTTGGTTTTATTATCCAATTTTGAGCCCACCATTCTAAGAACCCACTATCCAAAGAATGTACATGATTCCCTTCGCTATGCTCCTTGAAAGGCTATAGAAAGTCACACTTTCCATGCTTAGTGACTTTTCCGCAATTCCCAAAATATACAAACCCTCCGCTAAAATGCACCATCATGCCCTCTTACGTTTTAGGTGTTTTTCAATGAACAATTCTAACTCATGAAGTTTCACCATTGGACACTCACCAGTTTCACCATGCAGTTTCAGACTTGGCCATTCCTTCCTTGCTTGCTCTTCCCTGTGCCCGTCACCTTCGCACATGTCCATAATAAGAAATAGTGTTTATATATATATATGTCTTGTTTCTAAATCTTTAATGCTAATAGGTCATCGTGCAAGCACCGTCTAAGCTATCATTGATGTGCACAAGGCTCAAGAAGTTCTGCCATTAATGCAATATTTGTGAAGGATTTTCTTATAATTTCCCAGTCTTAATTTCAAATGCCATGGAATGTCATTCGCATGTCGCCAGCTTGCTTCCTTCATGAAACCTCCAATCTCTTCCTAGTCTTAATTTCAAATACCATGGAATGTCATTCACACGCCACCAGCTTGGTTCCTTCACAAAACCTCCAATCCTTAAATGGTCTTTGTCGTAACTGCCACCTTCACACTTCTAAGTATGCAATAATTAAGCTTTACTTCTAACAAGTCACCCTACAACACGCATAGATATTTTCATTAATGAGGATATTTTCCATTCGCATGCATTGAACCAATGTTTATGGGGGGTTATATTGTCCCCTACATTTCTTCATTTCAAGCAGTGTCTGGAGCAAACCAACTTTTTCATAAACTATTGGCAGCAGCTCCACAGCATTTTTGTAGAGATACGGTGAACATCTTCCTCATGAGCTTCCCGTGCAGAAGAAGGGAAAAAGAATTGTAGGAGAGGCGGAACAACCTGAAATTTATAGTGAAAACATGGATCTTGATGCTGATCTGGATAGCATATTTTGCAACCTTGATCAGCCCAAAGATGCAATTCACCATGCCTACTCAATGGACATGGTTGATACCGAAATTTTTTATGAAGATGAATCCTTCGTATTCCAGAGTGTTGTTTTTGAAAGCAAATCAAAAAAATTAATCATTGAAAAAAGAGATGTAAAAAATAAGAAACGAAAACATCGTTCAGAACTTGACCTTGCCAATATGCAGGTGTCCAAAATCTCTCAACTTCACATGGAAATCGGAGATGCTCTTCATGATTCCATTGGATTCATTGAGTCCGAGAATTCCAAACTAAAGAACCGGATTAAGGAATTAGAGAAAGTTTTGTTTCCTATGCCATTTCTTGCCAGTGCTTTGGAAATAGCCATGCCTACGACTACCTGCACCCTTGAAACAAATCTAAAATGCTCCTCCAGCTTCCTCGCATCCTGTAGAGGATATGTGGAGAAAAATATCAACAAAAGAATGGAACTGATTACTAAGGCCTGGGAAACATCACAGAATATCGATTCCCTGGGGAGAAGGGCACATAACTTGCTCCAAATTCTGCAAACGGATTTAAAAATGAAGAAAATTTATATTTGCACACGGTCATCCCTTTTTCCTTTCATGTCAACAACATGCCAAACACGACAAGAAGACAACATGATCTCCTGTCCAAAAAATGGCTCACTCAATTAGAAGCATGTTGGAAAGAGAAGGTGAAGAACATGTATCTCATTGTCCAATCATGTGAGCAAGAAATATCAAAGAAAGAAACAGTATTCACAAAGCTCACCAAAAAGAGTTATTAGGAAAGACAAACGACTTCCAAGACCCCAACTTAATCTTCAACTCACTGGCGTTAACCAAGCAAGCTTTCAATAAACAAGTTGATAATTTTAAGGCCTTGTCTTTAGAAAACTTTTACAGGATTCTTGAATATCATGAAGAAGAAGTGGACAACTAGATAGTGCGGTATTCGGTATAGAATGGAGACATTCATCAAGCTCTATGTAAAATTTCAATTGATCTAAGTGAATTAGAAAATGAACTTTTCAGCATTAAAATCTACAATGACATCAATGTCGCCCCCTTGAGAAACTATATTGAAGAGAACTTGAAGTGGGTCGCCGACAAAATCCAATAGGGAAATGCATAAATTCTTTGTTTATCAATATAGTTATTCAAGTGGGTTGTCGAAAAAAACCAACGGGAAAAGGCATGAGAAAGAAAACACCAAAATTACTTATATGTACCATGCCTGTAAGTATATACTGATAGTCATTTCTTTATCAATCCAGTTATTCCACCTTTTCTGAGTAGAAATCTATAGCCAAAAACTGATCCTCCCATTTCTACTTTCCAGGTATTACATTCTACCGTGTCCAACTTCTTTTTTCCATAGTTCTATTTCTTGTACATATTTATGTTATGGTATGCGAGAGCCTCAATCCCAGTCTATATGAAAAACACATTTACATTTCCAGGGATATGTAACAAACTATTATTTTTTTCATATATTCCAAATAAAACTGTTCTTTTGTCTCCTTATATATTTATGTGTTCCTAGATTTTTATCTTCAACTATGCTGAATGTGAAGTGATTTTGTTTATTTTATCTCAATTCTCTTTTTTTCTAATGCATATTTTCTCCTACCTGGTCATTTTCAAAATTAAGTATGACATAAATCACTCACTCAAATTTGAGATATCATATTTCACACACACACACACACACACACACACACACACACATATATATGTTTCTTTAAATTTCTAGGAATATATAACATGTTTTATTATTTTTTTATATAAATGTCATAAAATTGTATTCACTACTCTTTTTCTACTCAAACGTATAGAGTATGTCATTTATTGCATCTTTACCACTTGTCCTTCATATTGTTTGCCACAAAGGCCCTTAAAATTAAAATAGTCTGCAAGTCTGCTTCTCAATTTGTATATCACGGAACTGTGGGTGCTCTTTGTAGGCCATGGAACAACAAAGGCCCAATTTTCAGCCCGCCAACTCGAGAACCCGCGATCCAAAAACTGCCTAAGTATGGAATCAGGGCTCTATGCAAGTATGGAATGAGGGCTCTGTGCATGATCTATAAAATCTCAGCCCCATACTTTATAAAAGTACATATTTCATAGGTATAAAAGTAAATATCTGCTTTAAAAAATTATGTATTTTCTATGTATAATTTATGCTCTCCAGGAACCTATAATTTGATAAATTTCAATTTCTTATGTCCAGGGGCCCCTGTTTTAAAGAAAACTATTTCGGGAATGCTATTTATTTGGTCCTTTTGTCCACCACCCTATGTAACAGACATTGGTACTATATTTTGTGTGTTTTTGTCCACCAGCGTATGTAAAACCTATGTAAAGAAAACTAATTCGCGAATGCTAAATGTTTTGGACACGAGCCCCTTAAAATTCAAATAGTCCACAAGTCCGATTGTCAATTTGTATATCACGAAACTGTCGGTGCTATTTGTAGGACACGGAACAAAAAAATTCTGATTTTCAGGTCCCCATCCCGAGAACCTGCGATCCAAAAACTGGCCAAGTATGGAATGACAGTTACGTCCATGCTCTATATATCTAGTTAATCAAATTACATATTTGGTATGTATAATTTATGTTGTCCATGAACAATTTCTTGTGTCTAGGAGCCCTTGTTTTAAAGAAAACTAATTCGGGAATGCTATTTTTTTTTCTTCTTTTATGTGTTCTTAGATTTTTATCTTCAGTTGTGCTGAATGTGAAGTCATTATGTTTATTTTATCTCAATTCTCTTTTTTTCTGTTGCATATTTTCTCCTGCTTGGTCATTTTCAAAATTAAGTATGACATAAATCACTCACTCAAATTTGAGATACCATATTTCACACACATATATATGTTTCTTTAAATTTCCAGGAATATGTAACACGTTTTATTATTTTTTTATATAAATGTCATAAAATTTTGTTCAATACTTTCTTTCTACTCAAACGTATAGAGAGTATGTCATTTCTTGCATCTTTACCACTTGTCCTTCATACTGTTTGTCACAAAGGCCCTTAAAATTAAAACAGTTCGCAAGTACGCTTGTCAATTTGTATATCACGAAACTTAGGGTGCTCTTTGTAGGCCATGGAACAACAAAGGGTCAATTTTCAGCCCACCAGCCCGAGAACCCGTGATCCAAAAACTGCCTAAGTATGGAATCGGGGCTCCGTGCAAGTATGGAATGAGGGATCTGTGCATTCTCTATAAAATATCATCCCCATAATTTATAAAAGTACATATTTTGTATGTATAAAAGTAAATATCTACTTTAAAAAATTATGTTTTTTCTATGTATAATTTATGCTCTCCAGGAACCTATAATTTGGTAAATTTCAATTTCTTGTGTCCAAGAGCCCATGTTTTGAAGAAAACTAATTCGGTAATTCTATTTAT
The DNA here is from genome assembly GCA_009831015.1 of Picea engelmannii. NCBI lineage: Eukaryota > Viridiplantae > Streptophyta > Pinopsida > Pinales > Pinaceae > Picea > Picea engelmannii. The sequence goes on from ML862482.1 coordinate 13,508, forward strand.
TTGGTCATTTTGTCCACCACCCTATGTAACAGACATTGGTACTATATTTTTTGTGCTTTTGTCCACCAGCGTATGTAAAACCTATGTAAAGAAAACTAATTCGCGAATGCTAAATTTTTTGGACACAATCCCCTTAAAATTCAAATATTCCATAAGTCTGATTTTCGATTTGTATATCACGGAACTGTCAGTGCTATTTGTAGGACACAGAACAACAAAAGCCCGATTTTCAAGTCGCCAACCTGAGAACCCGCAATCCAAAAACTGGCTAAGTATGGAATGAGGGTTTCGTCCATGCTCTATATATCTAGTTAATCAAATTACATATTTGGTATGTATAATTTATGTTGTCCAGGAATAATTGATTTTGTCCAGGAGCCCTTGTTTTAAAGAAAACTAATTCAGGAATGCTAGTTTTGATTCTGCTTTTGTCCACGAACCTCTGTAACAGACGTAGGTCCTTAAAATTCAAATAGTCCATAAGTCTGATTGTCATTTTGTATATCATGGAACTATGGGTGCTATTTGTAGGGCACAAAACAACAGAAGCCCAATTTTCAGCCTGCCAACCCGAGAACCCGCAATCCAAAAATTGCCTAAGTATGGGGTGATAGATTTCAATTTCTTCTGTGCAGGAGCCCCTCTTTTAAAGAAAACTAATTTGGGAATGCTATTTTTTTCAAACTTTTGTCCACCAGCCTATGTAACAGACGTCAGTACTATTTTTTTTGTTTTTTTGTCCACTAGCGTATGTAAAAAGGAAAACTAATTCGAGAATACTAAACTTTTTTGACACGAGCCCCTTAAAATTCAAATAGTCCGCAAGTTTGATTGTCAATTTGTATATCACGGAACTCTTAGCACTATTTGTAGGGCACGAAACAACAAAAGCCCAATTTTCAACCCAAGAACCCGGAATGAGGGGTCCATGAATGCTCTATATATATACTTAATCAAATTACATATTTGGTATGTATAATTTATGTTGTTCAGGAACCTATAATTTGACAAATTTCAATTTCTTCTTTCCAAGAGCCCTTGTTTTAAAGAAAACCAATTCTGGAATGCTAGTTTTTTTGGTGCTTTTGTCCACGAACCTATGTAACAGACATCCACGAACCTATGTAACAGACGTAGGCCCTTACATTTCATATAGTCTGCAAGTCCAATTGTCAATTTGTATATTGCGAAACTCTATGTGCTATTTGTAGGCCACAGAACAACAGAAGCCCAATTTTCAGCCTGAGAACTTGGAATGAATCTTTCGTGCATGCTCTATATATCTACTTAATCAAATTACATATTTGATATGTATAATTTCTGATGTCCAGGAACCTATAATTTAATATATTTCAATTTCTTATGTCCAGGAGCCCTTGTTTTAAAGAAAATTGATTTGGGAATGCTAATTTTTGTATGCTTTTGTCCACGAACCTATGTAACAAACGTTGGCCCTTAAATTTCAAATAGTCCACAAGTCCAATTGTCAATTTGTATGTTGCGGAACTCTAGGTGCTATTTGCAAGGCACGGAACAATAGAAGCCCAATTTTCAACGCAGTAGCTCGACAACCCGCATTCTCTATATATCTACTTAATCAGATTGCATATTTGGTATGTATAATTTATGCTATCCAGGAACCTATAATTTGATGATTTTCAATTTCTTGTGTCTAGGATCCCTTGTTTTAAAGAAAACTAATTCGGGAATGCTAGTTTTTTTGTGCTTTTGTCCACGAACCTGTGTAACATACGTACGCCCTTAAATTTCAAATAGTCCACAACTCTGATTGTCAATTTGTATGTCGCAGAACTTTGAGTGCTATTTGCAGGGCACGGAACAACAGAGCCTGATTTTCAGCGTGCCAACCTGAGAACCCGCGATCCAAAAATTGCCAAGTATGGAATCTCATTCCCATACTTTATAAAAGTACATATTTCGTATGTATAAAAGTAAATATCTACTTTATAAAATTAAAATTTTCATATGTATAATTTATGTTGTCCAGGAACCTCTCTATATATCTTCTTAATCAAATTACATATTTGGTATGTATAATTTATGTTGTTCAGGAACCTATAATTTGATAAATTTCAATTTCTTCTATTGAGGAGCCCTTGTTTTAAAGAAAACCAATCCCAGAATGCTAGTTTTTTTGGTTCTTTTGTCCATGAACCTATGTACCATATGTAGGCCTTTACATTTCAAATAGTCTGCACGTCCAATTGTCAATTTGTATGTTGCAGAACTCTAGGTGCTATTTGTAGGCCACGGAACAACAGAAGCCCAATTTTCAGCCCGCCAGCCCGAGAACCCGCCATCCAAAAATTCAAATAGTCCGAAAGTCTGGTTGTCAATTTGTATATCGTGGAACTCTCGATGCTATTTGTAGGGAATAGAACAACAAAAACCCAATTTTCAGCCCGAGAACCCGAAATTAATATTTCGTGCATGCTCTATATATCTACTTAATTAAATTACATATTTGATATGTATAATTTCTGCTATCCAAAAACCTATAATTTGATATATTTCAGTTTCTTCTGTCCAGGAGCCCTTGTTTTAAAGAAAAATAATTCGGGAATGCTAGTCCTTTTATTCTTTTGTCCATGAACCTATGTAACAGATGTTGGCCCTTAAATTTCAAATAGTCCACAAGTCTGATTGTCAATTTGTATGTCGCGTAACTCTGGGTTCTATTTGTAGGGAACGGAACAATAGAAGCCCAATTTTCAGCGTGCCATCTCGACAGCCCGCATGCTCTACATATCTTCTTAATCAAATTACATATTTGGTATGCATAGTTTATTTTGTCCAGGAACCTATAATTTGATGATTTTCAATTTCTTGTGTCCAGAAGCCCTTGTTTTAAAGAAAACTAATTCAGGAATGCTACGTTTTTTGTGCTTTTGTCCACGAACCTGTGTAACATATGTATGCCCTTAAATTTCAAATAGTCCACAACTCTAATTGTCAATTTGTATGTCACAGAACTCTGGGTGATATTTGTAGGGAATGGAACAACAGAGCCCTATTTTCAGCGCACTAGCCTGAGAACCTGCGATCCAAAAAATGCCAAGTATAGAATCTCATTCCCATACTTTATAAAAGTACATATTTTGTATGTATAAAAGTAAATATCTACTTTATAAAATTACAAATTTCATATGTATAATTTATGTTGTCCATGAACCTATAATTTGATAAATTTCAATTTCTATTATGTCCACGAGCCCTTGTTTTAAAGAAAACTAATTTGGGAATGATAATTCTTTTGTGTTTCCATGTACTTCAACTTCCTACCCACGTGTTTGTACTCGGTCTCATTTATTCCCATTCCAACCTAGCAGGGACTACGTTGCCATGCAACACTTGTTTTAGATCCAAATTCCTATTATTGATTCTTCTTGTTGCCTTGAATATAACCTTATATTCCAGTATTTTGTTGTGCTTATGTTTTCAATCATTAATCATAATGAATTAGTTGGAATTCGCCACTCAATGGAAGTATTTGGATTCAATTACTGACTTTTCTTAAGTCTATTTAGTTCTCTCATTCACCTATTGAAGCCATGTCTTGGGAATCCCTTGCGTTACTCCACCTTAAATTTTTAAATGGTTTCTCAATCAACTGTGCAACCCTCTTTTTTCATAACAAAATTGCTTCTTTATCCTTATCCTTCCTAGCATGAGGTAATTCCTTTGGAATCTTAAACTTGTGTCGAATAAGTTTGGGTCTCTCCCATTTTTGGAGTTGAAGGGTAACATTGGTTTCTTATACTTTTATTCACATAAGATAGTCATCTTCCATAAATTTGTCCTAATGTATGTATAGATTGTTATGCAAATCTGACCATAAGTTAATTTGTGATTTTCTGTATTTTACCACATGGATATGTTTATTAATTGGAATTAATATACTTCTGCATAACATGACTGACTAGCTCCTTTATGTAATAATTTATAAGATAGCTTATGAACTTATGCGGCGTGAGCATGGTTGATCTTCTTATAAGATCCTTGAAATTGATAAGTAAAGTAGCTTGAGATCCTTGCTTACCACTTGATATGATTGATGTTATTTTTAGTTTAGAAAATGAATATGAAAATTTATCCTTGAATCCTTATTACATTGTTTAATAAGATGGGTTATGTTATTAAGATACACGGTGAGTTTCTTAAGGGCCTTACCTAGATGTAAAGATGAAGCACTTGATAATTGAAGATTGACTTGAATGAACATGACCTAACTAGTTAAAATTGATGATTACTCTTGTGCCATGAAATTAACACGATGTATGAGTGGTTATGTAATTAGCTTACTATTGCGCCATGAAAATAAAATTGATGATTACTCTTGTGCCATGAAATTAATGCGATGTATGATTGGTTATGTAATTTTCTTACTCTTGTGCCATGAAAATAACGTTGATGATTACTCTTGCACCATGAAAATAAAATTGATGATTACTCTTACGCCATGAAATTAAATTTGATGTATGATTGATTAACTAATTAGATTCTCTTGCGCCATTAAAATGAGGTCAATGTATGATTGATTGAGTAATTAGATTCTCTTGTGCCATGAAATAATTTTGATGTATGACTGATAAATCTAGACTAGAGTTATGAGTTGTGATTGATTAAAGGAATTAGACACCTCCTTGTTCCTCAAAATAGTTTCCAGCCCAGAGACCTTAAGTGGTCAAAATCAATCGGATGAATCCTAGGCTTGAGCATTGCTTATGTGTCATGGAGGTCCTAAACATGCAAGATAGGTTGGGTGGGTAGTTCTTTAAATGTTCAATGACATGGTTGATCAGTTAATTTTTTTTTCTTTAGCAGCGTGGTGTGTTGAACCGCATTGTTAATTGTGATTGTGTGTGGATCTTGTGTCGCTGATGATTATGTTAATGTGTTTATTTGTATTGTTAATAATTATGATAATGTGAGCTTGTGATGTGATTAAGTATATTGTGATGTTTTTAATTTCTTAATGCAAAAAACTAATTTACATATTGTACATCTCTATTATTGTCATAACGGAGGGGTCGTTACATATGGTATCAGAGCAGGTTCAACCCCGCAGCTTGGGATCATTATGCCTTCCACTGTATTAAACACTTGATTAATAAATTATCACTAATTAAAATTGAAATGTTTCCATGCAGGTAATCATGGTTAGAGGACGCCATGGAGGTAGATGACGTGGTGCTAGGGGAGGAGGTGCGACGCCTATAGTAGCATCCACACTAGAGGGGTCTAACCCCCAAGGAGAAGAACAAGTCATTAGGTAGGAGCATATTGTTGTAAGGGATGTGGTTGGTTTGATGAGGCCCTTTCATAGGATGTCATAGGCCTTGATTAAATGGCTAGATAGAGATGAGTCCAGGGCACCTATAACCAATGGGGGTTTGTAGCACGCTCCAACTGGTAGTGGTAGATTTCACAGAGAACTCGAGAAGGTGAAGTTTCTCGAGTTCATGGGTGCCACAGATGACTCAGTCGTCAAGGAATGGTTGGAGAACATGGAAATGTGCTTCACACTTAGTGACTACACCTCCAACATGAAATTCCTCATGGCGGTCTTTCAGCTGAAGGGGAGCACTCTTCTATGGTGGAAGACACACATTCCTCAACTAAATATGGCCATCAAAGACGTGTCATGGGAATTTATCGAGGATCGGTTTTGGGAGAGGTATTTATCATAGGAATTCATCGAGTGCCAACTCAATGAGTTCAATTCCTTACGAAAGGGTGGTCATATGGTGTCAAAGTATGAGACCTAATTCATGGAATTTCTTAGGTATGCCCCACATATGAACATCAAGAAGCTAAAGGTCAAAAAGTTTTTTTTCGGCCCTAACTTCATCATCCATGTGAAGATGAGGATCTTAATGCCTCATGCATTGCACGATGTAGTCTAGAAGTCCCTCATAGCGGAGGAAGAATTGACCAATGAGGGTCAAGGCAGGACTCCTGTGAGACCAACTAGACCGATGACATCATGTGCGCAACAACATCATACACCAGCCAAACATACATCAGGGTATTGAGATTCGTCTAGAGGATCCACGTTCATGACACTTCGACGATCGACTCCTCAACAGAGGACTCCCTATAGAGGAGCATCGCATCAACAGCAGTGTCGCCTGTAGCAGCAGTAGTTTAGGTTTGTTTAGCAGAATAGACTAGGAGCTCAAGCTGGTAGGCTAGCAACTTCTACTTCGAGGACCGGGAGTAGTGGACTGAAGACCAGGTGTTGGGCATGTGGAGAGCCACATTACCAGTGAGACTTTATGATTGAGAGGGCCAAAGCATTTGGATCAATAGGACACACTACAGTTGGATATTTGGGCAGGGCCCACAGGATTCACGCAGTGGTGAATAAATGACAGGTCGAGCACCAGTCCACTATGCTCAAGACGCCAGGTACAATCGTTGACAAAACGTTTAGTATTTTGATAGATCCAAGTGCTACAGAGAGATTTATCTCTGGTGCAGCGCTAAAAATAATTAAGGTAAAGGAAGTCAAGTAGGATGATTTAGATACGTATAAATGGCTTTGGAGATTTAATGATATTAGGATCTTATGACATAGTGATCAGTATGGACTGGTTGGAATTGCATGATGTGATACTCAACTATAAGATGAAACGGTTAAGTTTGACCGATGATGTGGGGAAGAGAAGAGTGATTGTGGGAAGAAACCAGGGAGTGTCCTTGAGGTTCATTTCTTCCCTACAGCTACATAATATCATGCACAAGGGATTTAATTTATATGCAATCTTATTTCTAAATGACAAGAGTGAGGTGAAAGGATTATAAAACCTTCTGGTAGTATGCAAGTTTTTTGACATGTTTCCAGTAGAGTTACCAAGCTTATTGCCCGACAGAGAGTTGGAGTTTGCAATCAACTTGAAACCTGGAATTGAACTGATATCAATAACTCCTTATCGAATGTCAACCCCTGAGTTACAGGAGTTGAAAATGAAACTGAAGGAGTTGTTGGACCTAGGACTTATACATCTAAGTGTGTCACCTTGGGATGCGCCTGTTATTTTCATAAGAAAGAAGGATGGGTCATGGAGACTCTGTATTGACTACCCTAAAAGATAATATCTTGGCCAATAGATAAAATGTTAGACCAAAAAATAGGTTGATCTTCATTACATATTCAAGGACTTCACCAATCAAAATAGTCATCCTCTTTTCATAATGGAGATCACACTTGAAGTTTAAAAGTGTTTTAGTGAAGCTAACTCATATATTCTCATACAAGAATAACTAGGTTTCTAAGGGAGATATTACAAATGTGATTGAAGGAGAAGTGGTATAATTAGGCAGGTTAGATAGTCGTCCTTTTGGTATTCATATCTATGAATTCTTCACACAAACATGCACCAACTTTAGTCTATTAGAGGGTTCTTTCATAAGGTGGTTTATTCACCAATTGGTGCACCTTAGTGGTGCCCAATTAGATATGAATTTGAATGAAATTTCACCAAAGGTAGAGGTGAATATGTGGAGAGCATTAGAAGATCCACTTCCACAATTGCAATATCGCATTGAACTATGAATTGATTTTATGACCAATTAGTGACAACAAGACCATATAATCACCACAAATTCCCAAGGAAAATTCATATCGTGGGTGTGTAAGGAAAATAGGTTCAATGAAGATGAAGATGAATATCGCTTCATAAAATGATTAAGAAATGAAAGATGTTGTAAAAATGAACGTATTTCTAAAATACCCAATGGCTCATCAACTAATTTTTGGCACTTTATTAATGCCACAGGTGAGAATGTAATAAGGGGATCTGTGATCAATTCATTGGAATCAAATTAAATTATAAAGAGAAGTGACAACACAAAGAAAATGAGCTTGCTTAACATGAAATGTGGTAGCATTGAGGTTTGTCAAAATGCAAGGTATAAATCTTTTTGTACCAAGAACCACCTTCTTTAGTTATGAGAGGAAATTTCTAAATGGTGACACAAGGTCGGTAAATGGAAATGATGGGTTAGAAAAAATAAGGACTAATACTTTAGAAATAATGGATAGCCCTCGAAAGACAGTGAATGAAAATTCATATATAACTCCTCTTTAGACTCATTCAATTCATCAAGATGGCACAAGGATTCCTCTCATATTATTGCCTCCAAATTATACACAAAAAAAAATGCTAGAAAAATAGGATCGCGGAGCAATAAAATAAAACAAGTGTGGAAATAAAACACATAAGATACATAATACAATAGAGACACAGATATACATGGTTCACCCGGTGTGGGATGCGTCCACCAAAGAAATTTTCAAGTCCTTCCTTTATTACTATCCAACAAATGAAGGGATACAACCTATAGCACACCCATTGTAGCTTCATATTCTTTCTCTCACAATATCCTTTCTTAGAATACAATAATCACACTCATACCCAACCTCAATACAATTCCCTCATAAAAGAGGGTTTTCTTCTAGGGAAAAAAACCCTAACATAACTTATGTCATTAGATTTGTGACCTTATAATGAACGGTCCATATTGACTACGAAATTACAATATTTTACAAGGCAATTTTTCCCAATATTTTTCTTCAGGGGCGCTACCCTTGAATCCCCGGTCAAATCCCCCCGTTATGGAATGGGGTCTAAGCATGGTTGAAACAAATCTCTGAATCAGGAATATAAGCAGGCTCCATACCCAATAATATCCCACTTGGAGACTAATCAGAACAACTCCATTGTTGTTGTACCTGTTGGAATATGATCCACCTTGGACCTGGAAAATTTATCATCTTCACCTTCATGATTAAATACCAATTGAAACTGAGCAGGAAATCATTTTCTGCAGGATTTTGGCTAGTATGTATCTTTTCCAAATTCAAATGTCCATCTTCCAATATGGATCGTATGAAATGGTACCTGAGTTGTATATTCTTAGTATTTGAATGGAAGGTTGATTTCTTTGCAATATTAATGGCACTCTCACTGTCACAGTACAACATGTTATTCTCCTGCTTCTTTTCCAATTCCTCCATAAACCCCTATAACTGTAATGCCCATATATATATATATATATAAACATCGTTATCCTCATAAGCAATTTATTTCTTAACTAAGACAATATCTATTCAGCATAGTATTGATATTCATACCAGCGACTTCAGTAATTTAGATTCATCAAAGATTAACGACTTCATAGAAGAATAAAATAAATGCATAATTTAACAGGTTACCTGGTTCTGATGCTAATTTCCGTTGCCATCTGCCTTGTTGATGCTCTCCTGCTACCTGCTACACAGTCCAATCCTGTTGCAAACACAGAAAAATAATTGCCCAAAACTATTGTCCACCCTGCCAACTAGGAAAACGACCTAGCTCCAAGATATCTACGAATATCCTGGCCCCTGTGCCCAAAACCTCTAGCAACTTGGTGCCTTCCTGATCAATATGTCACAACTAGAAAGTCATGTGCCTCAATCTGAGTGCACCAATCTCACAGCCAAGCTCTTGGCTCTCAGCAAATAGCAAGAAAATAGTCCTCCACAACCATCCCCCCCTGACGAATGGTGCACACATCCCCCTCTTCCCCCCCTTATTCCTCTCGATCGACTCACGCCTTTACTTCAAAACCACCCCCGTCCCCCTCCATACTCCTTCCATTAATATTTTATCTTCTCGAGACTATCAGGCTCCCTCTCTGCATACGCAACCATTTTTTTAACATTTTTCACTGATCTTTTAAATTTATTTCTCAGGTCATTAAATGTGATCTGTAGTTAGAGTATTACTTAAGTAATCACACTTATTTTCTTTAATTAATTTTGCTTTATAATCTTTAAGTATTCATTTAACTAGGGTCATTACATACACCCACCCTTCAAGAAACTTCGTCCCGAAGTTATGGTATCGTATGGTGCAAAGGAAAAGAGCATGGTTCACATATTCATAACCGTAACTGACACTATCAGTAGGTAAACCAAGAAATCCATACATACTAATGTAT
>ML862484.1:0-23517 GCA_009831015.1 Picea engelmannii
TTCACCCTCTTGGGTTGATTCAAATTTCTGATACAGATAAATTAATAATGAATCATGAAAGAAATACATGCAATAATCAAGATTCATGATACCATAAAATAAATCAACCATATGCCATGCACAATAATAACCAACAAGCATGCACATTATCAATACATATTTCAGAGTTGATAATTAATACATAGTGAAAATAAATATATAAGCAAATAAAACTATGAAAAAGAGCACTTATCTTTAACCAAACCAATCACCAACTAACGCCAGATCAAGGACGTTCCACCCAACCTTAGACACCAATGTTCCAAGTCTTAATGAAAATTCACCCACGAGCCAAGGCTATGAAACCAAATGAGAGGTCTCAGACTAACACTTAGCTTCCCAAACTAGTCAACAATCAAGCTCTCACGGGTTTCTCAACACACAACAAATCCAGTTTACTAGCTCTTTTCTCCTTCAATCTGCACCACCCAAAGAGAATAAACCCCTTCAGTGCCATGCAGTCCCTCAGGGTGTCCACCTCTTTCTAGTGCTCCAATGCTTCTGATAAGGAAATCTCAATGTTGGATATTCTCAAGATTTACAACTGTGGATAATTCTCTCTCAATTTTCATTATTCTCATGCCCACAAACATCCCTCTCTCTTTGGAATAATTAGTAATTAATTACATCCAACCAATTGTGGTTTCTTTCCTTCAACAATTCATTTTCCCTTCCCTATGCCAACCTAGAATGAGTAGGAAGAGTGAGTTAGAGAGGAAAACTCCAAAAATGAATTTTTTGAGTAAGAATGAATGGCCAACCCCTAAGACAATCAAGAATAGGGTTTAAATATCAAATGCATAATTTGGCCTTCTCCCAAGAAGCTCACATAACCCCTCTTTCTCTCCAATATTCCAAGGTGGGTAAAATACAAATGATTTTTAAAAAAAGTAAAGGCTTAGCCTCTCAACTTTCTCACTCTCTCATGGAATCATATCCCCATATAACTCTTTTCCTTGTCCATCTTTCTAGCAATGATGTATTTTATTAATAATATTACATTTCTTAGGCACTCAGACCCTTTTTTATCAAGGTGGATCTTGTGACTAATAAAAATCAATGTTCTCAAATGTTGACGAAAAGGCCTCCATGTCAAAGATCTTGACGATATATTTCCAATGCAATTTGAATGGTCTTAAATAGACGTCGAATGTGAAATTTATGACATTTTGAAGTTTTGGGAAAATGACACAGCCCCCCTTCTCTCCTAGGGGTTACGCAACCTCCCGGTCTAGGATCGTTCACAAGACTGAGTCAAATTGACTCTTCGGGCCCCTGCTGGAACCCAAAATCAATTTACATAGGTCCCCCTTTCTCCATAGTGCAGGTTCTGCTAAACCCACCGGCTCTTTTCTGGCCCCTTTGAAGAAATTGAACAATCATGCGCTAGCTCCTTTTGCTAGGCCCCTCTCCTCATATGACCTCGAGCTGTGACTTGAGGCTAAACCTCCTAAAGTGCTTCGCAACTTCGGGCTTCAGGTGTTTGCAAATCAACACCTGCTAATTCACCCGAACCCCAAACTAGCGTGAAGGGATCGACGATCCCTACTCCTTTTCCAGATCAACGACCCTCAACAATTTCGGGCTTCGACGCTTCAGTGAATTCCGAAAAACTACTCCTCCAAACCTTCGAAGTGGAAAGTCTTCAAAGTTCACAATATGATGCCATGTGTCCTTGGCCTCCAACGACTCAGATCTATTTCAGCTTCGATCGATTCTCCACTTACAATTCTCTGAAGGATCAAACCTCCGAAGTGGCCGATCTTCTGCCACATGTCCTTTCCAGATCCGACGGTCTGGATTTCTTCGTCCTTCGTGACTTCGACGACTTTGCACGCTGCTCAGCTAGAATCACCCGGAGTGTGATTTCTCCGGACTTCCATATCTTCTACCACCTGTCCCTCTGGATGATGGATAGTCCAAATCCACTTCGGGAGTTTGGGACTTCACGAGTCCGATCTCCTATGCACTAAAACAAGTTTAAAGCCTGTGCACTTACCTGGATCTGACGGATGTCAATCCGTCGCGCTTAGATCCGACGACTAGGATTTTATCTCTTCCCTGCATACTCCTTTGGGTGTCTGGATGTAGAATTCGACGATCTATATCTCTTCCTTGTAGTTGATCTGATGACTGTTGTAGCTCCTCCTCTTGAGCTTTGGATTTCTCTCGAATTAGGAATACTTTTAAATGTTCAAAGGCTGCAGCCTTTGATCCTTCTGCGAGCCTGACTGCTTGGGTCTCGCCTGCACTTTTGGGAATTCTATCCCTTCTTGAGCTTGAACTTGGAATAAGTTCACCTGCGTGCACTCTTTGCATTTCCTACACAAACTTGATCCAGTAAAGGTCCTTTGCCTCTACTCGCTGTGTAGAGTCACTGTGCACACTTGCACTATCTTTCCTGAGCTTTGCAGTTGCTTGAATTTCTAAGGACTCGGCCCTTTTGCTTCCTTCAAAGGAAATTCTGGTGCCCTCTTGGCACACCCTTTTCTTGTCCTTCTGAGCTTCTTAACTTGAAACAAGTTCACCTTTGTGCACTCCTTGCACTCAGCTGAGCCTTCAGATGGCTTCAAACTTTCAACACTTTGTCTAAGTGTTGGCCCAGTGCACTCCTTGCATAAGTCTTCCTCCTTAATCCTGAATCCTTTAGGTTCACTAATGCATCCCCTGGATTTTCTCAATGCACACTTGCAGAGCTTCTTTCCCCAAAGTATTCAACAACTTTGGTTCACATGGGCTTCAATTGATCAAACCTGAGAGTTCTCTGTACCTTTGTTCCTCAAAGGGATATTTGTTCCCTCTTGGAAACTTCCGCTCAAAGGACTCCTTGATGAGCTTTCCAGAGTATTAAAAAACTCTGTGGGTGTCTTCCTTTGACACTCCTCTAACATAAATCAAAGCAGAGTTCTCTTGTGAACTCCCTGCACTCTCTCAATGCCCACCTAGTAGAGCTCTACAGAGTCTTCAACAATTCTGCTTTATGTGTCTTCTCTGCACAGTTCCTGCTTTGAGGTGTTCAGTAACCTTGAGGATCCTCTCTAAGTTTGTCAATTATCCTGGTGTGCCCACCTAGTACGTTCTTCTCTGAACTCGAAACATAATTCAGACATGCACTCCTTGCGTTGGCTCACAGAGTTCTTGACACTCTGTCATGCACTCCTTGCATTTATCCTAAAAGAACCCATAAATAATCCAGCAAACTCACAGATAAATAATTCTATCCTTACCCTGCAGATGAAACCTATCTCATACATCTACAACATACATTCATAAACACATAGATAACATTCATTAAACACATGGAAACATATAGACACTCATGTGCAGGAAACATTGCTCTCTTTGTATTAATATGAATGTATGTTTACAATGTGCATAGGCTCGGACTGCAACAGAGTCTCTCCTCTCTCCTCTCGAGTTACAATGATTTTCTATCAACCTTCAACAGCCTCTTCTGGGCATATGTTACAATGCTTTATACAAGAGGGGCTCATCGATCCTTTCCCTCCAACTGCTCTAGTGGTGTTTAATCACCATTTACAATGCCTATCTACTGAGCCAGATTACATTGAATGAACATCTAGTCCAAATCAGATCTAGATCATCCTACAGCTAGCCATTAAAGGCTACCTTAACTACAGCCTATACAAAGGCATGACTTGGCTTTGCTCAACCTTACAACATTTAATTGCATTTAAAATTCAAAAATTGGAGGGCTACGCCTCTCCCCCTTCTTAAATGTGCACTGATGTGATGAATAGTTGGTGCTTTGCTGAAGTGGAGCGATGCTCCTGCATCATACTCCACTACTGGGAAAATCATGAGCTCTTGCTCATGGCTCCCTCTACTCCACTGTTTAAATCCCCCTGGATCCCAAACTCTCCTTTAGAGATGTTGACCTTCTCCTATGATTCTTCCCTGTTGTTGTTGTAGGTTCTGTTTTGTTCAGCCTCCTCCTGCCGACAACTTCTTGTGGTAATCTCAACATCAACTCTCTAATTTTCTCAATCACCTCTTCCAACTGCTCTGCTGGCTGGCTTGTCTTTTCATGCATACTGGCCTGCTGCATCTCCTCGTGCTGATCAAAGGGCAGATCAACTTGATATCCCATGCTACCTACTTCTCCCGTGGCACTAGCTTGCCACTCTATTGTGGACTCCAATTCTGCAGGCTCCTTACTGAGCTGCTGCTCAACTATCTCTTCTGGCAGTTCAACTTTTTCCAGTTCCTCTACTAGTATATCTCCAGCTTCCTCCAATTACTCCTCAGGATAGTATGCTACTCCATTTGTTTCCAACTTAACCTATTGGATGTGCCTACTTTGCACTATCACCCTTCTCTCCAGGGCTTCCAATTCTTTGTACAGATCAACAAAGTCCATGTTGTTTTCTTTCTCTTCTTTTGAAGTCATCTCCTGTTCAACTTCCTGGCTGAAATTTCTGAAAAATTATGCTGAATGCTCTTCTTCTTTTTGTATTGGGGCAGACATGAGTGTCTGCTCCTTCTCCTCCTCCTCTATGATAGTCACAACTGATTGTCCTTTCTCTTCTAGTGCACCTGAACTCTGTGCATTGGCCTCCGTTGGGTTGATTGGAAGGAATATACTGATTCCCCCAATGATCAGAATGCTTCTTTGATCCTCCTCTTTCAACACTCCTTGCTGATATGAACTCTCAACTGAGTTCATGAGAATGTTAGACAATCTCCTCTCCTCTCCCTTTCCCACCTAGAAATTTGGGACTTCGCCTTTTCCCTCCTGGCAGTTCATGAGGTCCTCCATTGATCTCAACTCATTTCCCACCTGGAAATATGATAGCTCACTGCTGCCCTCCTGGAATTCTACGAGATCTCTACTTGATCTCTTCTCCTCATCATCACTGAGGCTTTCTCCAACCTCTCATTTACAGATGTAAACCAATTTATCCTCTGTGGGACTGAGAGTTTCAACATGCCTCAACCACCTCATCACTACTTGTTGTTGCCTCCTAGAAAACAACCTCTGGACATGCCATTTTATTTTTTTTCTTCATTTCCCATTCATACCTCCAATGTACCTATGCCTCCTGCTGCATCTTCAACGTCAGTATGTCCATTTGTTCTCTTGTCTCCTTGAGCTCTTTGTCCATCTTCTTTTCTTTTCTGTTGGCGGTCCTTTCCTTGACCACACCTGTGGCCTTCAGTAGCCATTTTCACCTCTGCCTTCAGCCCACCTGGATGCTTGTTGTCCACTTTGCAACTGAGAGTGTCTCCAACTTCTCCTACAACACACCTAGATGTCTACTTGACTACTACGAACTTGCAACAATCCTTCACATAGAGCATCAATACTCAGTCTCCTCCTCCACCTGCTGTCTACAGATGAAAATTTAAGCTTTTGATACCATTTGATGGTACCATACTATCTTCTTTGTCTCCTATTTCCTTTTGCTCCTGTCTGCAAGAAAAAATCAAGCTCTGATACCACTTGATGGTATTACACAAAACTTTTCTCCTTCCTGCTGCCTGAAAATAAAATCAAGCTCTGATACCACTTGGCACAACTGCCTTATCTCCTAGGGGTTGCACGACCTCCTAGTCAAGGATCGTTCACAAGACTGAGTCGAATTGACTCTTCTGGCCCCTGTTGGAACCCAAAATCAATTTACATAGGTCCCCCTTTCTCCAAAGTGCAGGTTTTGCCAAACCCGCGGGCTCTTTCCCGACCCCTTCGAAGAAATTGAACAATCCCACGCTAGCTCCTTTTTCTAGGCCCCTCTCCTCATATGAACTCGGGGTATGACCCGAGGCTAAACCTCCTAAAGAGCTTTGCAACTTCGAGCTTTGGGTATTTTCAACTCAACACATGCCAATTATCTAGAACCCCGAACTGGCGATGTTCCAAACTGTCATGAAGGGATCGATGGTCCCTACTCCTTTTCCAGATCAATGGCCCTCAACAATTTCAGGCTTCGGTGCTTCGAAGAATTATGAAACACTACTTCACGAAACCTCCAGAGTGGAAAGTCTCCGAAGTTCACAATCTGATGCCACGTGTCGTTGACCTCCAATGGCTTGGATCTATTTTTTCTTTGGTTGATTCACCACTTACAATTATCTGAAGGATCAAGCATCCGAAGTGGCCGATCTTCTGCAACGTGTCCTTTCCAGATCCCACGGTTTGGATTTATTCACCCTTCACGAATTCGACGATTTTTCACGCTGCTCACCTGGAATATCTCAGAGTGTGATTTCTTCAGAATTCTAGATCTTCTTCCACCTATCCCTTCCGACGATGGATGATCCCGATCCACTTTGGGACTTCATGAGTCTGCTCTCCTATGCACTAAAACAAGTTTAAAGCCAATGCACTTACCTGGATCTGACGGATGTCGATCCATCGCACTCAGATCCGATGGCTAGGATCCTCTCTCCTCTCTACGCGATATTTTAGGTGTCTGGACGTAGAATTTGATGGTCCAGATCTCTTCCTCGTAGATGATCTGGCGACTACTATAGATCCTTCTCTAATATTTGGATTTCTCCCGAATTAGGAAGAATTGTAAATGTTCAAAGGCTATGGCCTTTGATCCTTCTGTGAGCCCGACTTCTTGGGCCTTGCCTACGCTTCTGGGAATGCTATCCCTCCTTGAGCTTGAACTTGGAATAAGTTCACCTGCGTGCACTCTTTGCATTTCCTACACAAACTTGAACCAATAAAGGTCCTTGGCCTCTACTCACTGTGCAAAGTTACTGTGAACACTTGCACTATCTTTCTCGAGATTTGCAATTGCTCAGATTTCTAAGGTACTCAACCCTTCTGCTTCCTTCAAAGGAAATTCTGGTTCGCTCCTAGAACACCCTACGCTCGTCCTTCTGAGCTTCTAAACTTGAAACAAGTTCGCCTTTGTGCACTCCTTGCACTCGACTAAGACTTCAGACGACTTCATACTTTAAACACTTTGTCTAAGTGTTGGCCTGGTGCACTCCTTGCACAGGTCTTCCTCCCGAATCCTGAATCCTTCAGGTTCACTAATGCATCCCCTGCATCTGCTCAATGCACACTTGTAGAGCTTCTTCCCCCAAAGTATTCAACAAATCTGGTTCACATGAGCTTCAACTGCTCGAACCTCAGAGGTATTTATACCTTTGTTCCTTAAAGGGATATCTATGCCCTCTTGGCAACTTCCGCTCAAAGCAATCCTTGCTGAGATTTCTAGAGTATTCAAAAACTCTATGGGTGTCTTCCTCTAACACTCCTCTAACAAAAAATGAAGTAGAGTTCTCTTGTGAACTCCTTAAACTCGCTCAATGCCCACCTAGTAGATCTCTATAGAGTCTTCAACAATTCTTCTTTCTGTGCCTTCTCTACACAGTTCCTCCTCCAAGGTGTTCAGTAACCTTGAGGATCCTCTCTGATTTTTTTAATTATCCTATTTTACCCGCATGGGATGTTCTCCTATGAACTCAAAAAAAAATTTAGACACACACTCCTTGAGTTGGCTCACAGATTTCTCGACACTCTGTCATGCAATCCTTGCATTTAGCCTAAAAGAACCCAGAAGTAATATAGCAAACTCATAGATAGAGAATTATATGCTTACCCTACAGATGAAACCTATCTCATACATCTATAACATACATCCATAAACACATAGATAACATTCATTAAAAACATGGAAACATACACAGAATCATGTGTAGGAAAAACTGCTCTCTTTGTATTAATATGAATGTCTATTTACAATGTGCGTAGGTTCGGACTGCAACAAAGTCTCAGTTCTCTCCTCTCGACTTACAATGATTTTCTATCAACCTTCAATAACCTCTTCTGGGCATACGTTACAATGATTTATACAATAGGGGCTCATCGAGCCTTTCCCTCCAACTACTCTAGTGGTGTCTAATCACCATTTACAGAGCCTATCTACTAAGGCAGATTACATTCAATGAACATCTAGTCTGAATCGGATCTAGATCATCCTACAACTAGCCATTAAATACAACCTTAACTAGAACCTATATAAAGGAATGACTCGACTCTGCCAACACTACAACATATAATTTCATTTAAAATTACATTTAAAATTGAAAAATAGGAGGGCTACGCCTCTCCCCCTTCTTAAATGTGCGTTGATGTGCTGAATAACTAGCGCTTTGTTGAGGTGGAGCGATGCTCCTATATCAACAAACATGAAACAAAGATGACAGGGCTAACACATGGAATCACCAGATAGTAACATGTAGAAGTATGTAAGGGTGGACAAGTGGTAGTACAGATAGGAAACTTGGTAGTACAAGCATGACAGGTGGAAGTACATATGTTGACATGGCATGTTGATGCAGAATGTTGACTGGGTTGTACAAATGATGAAGTGGCAAGCTAATGTGGTAGAGATGATGTGGGAAGATGACTAATGTGATGCTAATTGGAAGGCTTATTGTGTAGGTTACATGGTCTCCACATGAACCAATTACAGACCCCCATGTGCCAACCCCAATTTGTCCAAAAGTGATTATCAACCCCGAAAGGATTAGATGGGTCGATTGAACCCCTGACCTCTTCAACATTATTTCAATGACTTGCCAATATGGCACCACATTTCCATTGGGATACAACCAATGTAAAATCTAGTTGAAGTTTGTTTCGTCGATATTCCAAAAAATAGAGGGTTTGTGGGCTTGACCCCGCAACCTCCGCCAACAAACAAAACGAACCAATGCTTTTAACCAATACACCAACTATACCACTTATTATAGAAAACAGGTAAATTGTTATTTAAACAGTAAATATTTCATAGCCCGAAAAATCCCAACGGGTGAGGGTTTGAACCCACGACCTCCGGTATATTAACAAAGCGCTTCCACCATTGCACCATATGTATGTGCATTGAAAATAATTCACACCATTTTGATTGTATGGTGTAATTTATTTATGTAATAGCTGAAGAAAAAACAAATTTAAGTCTTTTCTCATTAGGAAGAGAGGGGAAATTGTTCCCAACCATGTTGCAGCCTTCCTAGAGAGTCCAAAGACAATTTTTATCGCGGGTTGGAGATCACATGGATGTAATAAGTATTTGATGTGGATGTTTGTATATAAATAATGGATTCGTTTATCATTGGAAGCAGACCCATAGATGTTTCCCAATATGGGTAAACTCCATTATCAACTTGTGTATATTTTCCTTTGTTATTGCTATTCATTTCTTCAATTCATCCTTTCAATTGTTCATTAAGCACTTTAAAAATTGAACTAAGTCAATTCACATTATAATTGTTTTGCAAATTAATCAGTAATTTCAGATCAAGTTTGGTATCAAAGAAGGTTTGATAGGATTTGTGAGGGTGAATGTTAACTAGACTCAAGTTCAAGCATGGCGAAGGATTACTTGAAGAAGCTAATCCAAAAATTGGACATGTATTCTGAAAACGAGAAATGGTGCCATTGAAAGAAGGACACCCTTTTGGTTTTGAGGAGGATTTCTTTGAAGCATTCATTATGATGAAATATATGGTGGAAGAGTTGTACCATGAACGGAAGAAGGATAAAGAAGAAAGTACATCAGGAATCGTTGGTAAAGGTAAAGGAGTAGGAGGTGGTGGTGACCCTCCTGAATGTCCTCCATCCTCTTTTTCTTCTTCTTCTTCAAGTTCAATTTCTATTTCAACTCCAAAGAAAAAACAAGTTGTACAAGTTACATCCAATTTGCCTTTGTTAAAGCTAGATGTTAAATTCGAGTTACCTATGCATAATGGAGAACTAGATGCAGAGAAACTAGATAATTGGATCAAACATATTGAAGTTTATTGCACGTGTAACAAACCGAACCCCCTAAGTACCCTTTTAAGGGATGGGGTATTAATTTGTTTCCTTTCTTGAACCTCCTCAAATCCATTTAAAAGGGACACAGTCGTATTTTTCTCATCGAGAACTTTCCAATGGCTATACATTTTCTCAAAACAAAGCTTTGGGTCAAAATTTATGGCCCTTTAAAGTTTATGGATTTTTAATGGCTAAAGGCCTCTGTATTGTCGTTTGGCCTCCACATCAACCATATCATCTAAAGTGTCCTCTAGTGTGGAACTTGCCACCTGTTCCACTAGGCCCTCAACTTATCAGGCCTCATCCCTCTATGTGCACAACACTTTGCTATAGAAATATCCAGACACCCAATTTAACCAGGTGTTGACACCCGTCTGTTGGACATTAGCTCGGTTGTTCCACATTTTCATAGCCCAAAATGTGTTCCACATTTTCATATCCCAAAAGGCTTGATATGACATGAGATGGCACCTTTGACACATGGTGCTACCAAAACCTTCCAGCCGACAGGACATGTTACCAATGATTTCCACCTGACATCACACGTGGTTATCGTCACCTTGTGACACGTGGCAATCATTTTTCACATGGAACTCTGTCTGAAAATTCCAAAACCACTTGACACATGGCATGATCCAATATTGACACATGGACCCTCACATGGACTGATGAAATATATGCGTCATCGCATCACCCAAGGTTCGCCCAATAGGGAATTGACACTTGTCCACTTCCTATTCATTGAATGATGTCATTCGAAATCATCTTGGAAATTAACCTGAAAAATCCCAACAAGTGAGGGTTTGAACCCATGACCTCCGGTATATTAACCAAGTGCTTCCACCATTGCACCATATTTATTTGCATTGAAAATAATTCACACCATTTTGATTGTATGGTGTAATTTATTTCTGTAATAGTTGAAGAAAAAACAAATTTAAGTCTTTTCTCATCAGGAAGAGAGGGGAAATTGTTCCCAACCATGTTACGACCTTCCTAGAGAGGCCAAAGATAATTTTTATCGCAGGTTGGAGATCACATGGATGTAATAAGTATTTGATGTGGATGTTTGCATCTAAATAATGGATCGGTTTATCATTGGAAGCAGACCCAAAGATGTATCCCAATATGGGTAAACTCCATTATCAACTTGCGTATATTTTCCTTTGTTATTGCTATTCATTTCTTCAATTTATCCTTTCAATTTTCCATTAAGCGCTTTAAAAATTGAACTAAATCTATTCACATTATAATTGTTTTGCAAATTAATCAATAATTTCAGGTCAAGTTTGGTATCAGAGAAGTTTTGACAGGATTTGTGAGGGTGAATGTTAACTAGGCTCAAGTTCAAGCATGGCGAAGGATTGCTTGAAGAAGCTAATCCAAAAATTGGACATGTATTTCGAAAACGAGAAATGGTGTCACTAAAAGAAGGACACCCTTTTGGTTTTGAGGAGGATTTATTTGAAGCATTCATTATGATGAAATATATGGTGGAAGAGTGGTACCACGAACGAAAGAAGGATAAAGAAGAAAGTACATCAGGAATCGTTGGTAAAGGTAAAGGAGTAGGAGGTGGTGGTGACCCTCCTGAATGTCCTCCATCCTCTTTGTCTTCTTCTTCTTCTTTTTCTTCAAGTTCAATTTCTATTTCAACTCCAAAGAAGAAACAAGTTGTACAAGTTACATCCAATTCGCCTTTGTTAAAGCTAGATGTTAATTTAGAGTTACCTATGCATAATGGAGAACTAGATGCAGAGAAACTAGATAATTGGATCAAACATATTGAAGTTTATTGCACGTGTAACAAACCCAACCCCCTAAGTACCCTTTTAAGGGATGGGGTATTAATTTTTTGCTTTTCTTGAACCTCCTCAAATCCATTTAAAAGGGGCATCATCATATTTATTAGAATATAAATGGATGTGCTCGTTTTACCATCGACAATATCACTATTGTCACCCAACCATAGGCCAAAGCCACCCTTCGAGCACCTTGACATTGAAAAAGAGAAGAATCCTGGTAGCAATCCAATAACCAAGCAAGGCTAATGCACCAAGCAAGAAGTAACCAAAGCTGATTATAGAGTCCAACCCAAAATTGGTGCAACACCTTCTCCAAGACTTGCGCACAAGACTGCCAAACTGCAGTGCGCACAAGTGACTTTCTGCGATTCTGAGAAGTGTGTGTCAAATGAGAGACTGGTGCCTTGTATTTATAGTAATCCTGGAAGGCTTGCCTGGGCCGAATTCTCATTCTGGGTACTAATTAATTCATATTAATTATCTCTCTTCATCTGACATCTCTTTTAGGGTTACGTTCATTTCTTTTCTTTCTTCCAGAACATTCTTATCTTGTCAAAGGTCACAATGGAGGTTCATACCTCTTGAAGCTACCATAATATCAACACTCCCTCCTAGCTAGGGAGGTATGGTATTGAGAAAAAACAGACCATTCAACTGGTAGCATTACAAGCATCGTAATTATTATCCAACTGGATAATCTCGATTACAACAGGTACAATATCAATTGATAGAACACAACTGTGTTTATCCATGGTAGTACAAAACTACTCAAACCGTGACACATAGTCACAAACAATGGAACATATCCACCACAATAGCATATCTCTACTGTCTGGAGACATGTAGTCTCCATAACAATCATTTGTTATCAACTTGCACATAAAATATTGTTATGATATAAACTGAATCATCTGGGCCATTCTTTCACTCACATTTGTGAGATCTAAAAGATCATCTACCCTCAGAGTAGAACATCAATGATGGGCTATCTGGACTATTCTTCTCAATCAAGGAAGAATAACTATCTCGATTTCTGAGCTTGGACCATTCCCCAGCCTAGGTCATTCCTCCAACACTAAACAAAGTGCAACCTGGAGAGAATGATTTTTCCCTAAGGAATACCTGTCCCTGATTGCTGAACCTGGACCATTCCCCACCCTAGGCCATTCCTCCGGCACTAAAGAAAGTGCAGTCTGGAGAGAATGAATCCGCCCTAAGGAATGACTATCTAGACCATTTCCAAAGGAAATGACTGTCCTGCACCAACCTCCAAACGGACAATTCCCCATGTTAACCATAATGGGAAATCGTTGTCTAGTGAGGCGGGCCAGTCTTGTTGAGTAACCCTCAAGAAGAGAGACTTCCCTAGACCATTCCCCATGTTAACCATAACGGGAAGTCGTTGTCTATGGTACATCAACAATCCATCGAACCATTTTCATTACGAAAATGACCATTCAATTTGGACCATTTTCCGAACTGGAAAATGCCTGTCCGTCAGAAATCTCAAACCACTTTCCGAACTGGAAAGAATCTGCCCAAGATGGACCATTTTTCAAACTTGAAAATGACTATCCTCAGTTCAATAATATGTCAGTGATCCCTCCCAACCTGGAGAGTCATTTCTTCCCTTTCAACTAAGGGAGTTATTTTTACGATCCCCAATTTGTCTCGGAAATATGCAAACTTTATTTTGGACAGAGGTTTTTTCAGGATATCTGTTGTCTGCTCATTTATGGGGATATACTGAAGCTTTACTTCTCCTTCCTAGACTTTATCTCGAATAAAGTAGTATTTGATCTCAATATGTTTCGACCTTTCATGAAACACTGGTTGTTCTGATAGTCTTATACAACTCTGATTGTCACAGTGTATTATGGTTGAATCTAGAATCTGATCAAATAAATCAGAGATTATTTTTCTTAGCCATATTGCTTCTGTGCATGCCTCACATCCTATGATATATTCTTCTTCTGCTGTGTGGAGTGCGACAGAATTATGTTTGCTACTGCCCCAAGATATCATAGCAGAGCCCAGGCTGAAACACATTCCTGAAGTACTCGTTCTGTCTTCTACACTTCTTGCCCAATCTGAATCTGTAAATCCATGAATTTGTATATCACTAGATGTGGTATATCTTAAGTCATAAATTATTGTCCCACAAATATATCTTAGGACATGCTTTGCAGCTATCCAATTCTCATGTCTAGGTTCCACCTAGAACTAGCTTAGTGTATTCACAACAAAGCAAATGTCTGGTCAAGTATTTACCAAATACATCAATGACCCAATCAATTGTCGATATAGTGATGGATCTATTGGATTAGAATCCGAATCTCTTCATTTTCTTATGTCTGTAGTCATAGGAGTGTCCATGGATTTGCAATCCATCATTCCAAACTTCTGGAGAATCTTTATTGCATACTTTCCTTGTCCAAGGAATACTTCACCATGCTTCTACCATACTTCTAGTCCCAAGTAATAATGCATGAGACCTAGATCTTTCATATCAAATTCATAAGCTAGTTCCTTTTTGCATTGGATGATAAGAGATTCTTCACCTGTTAGGAATAGGTCATCAACATATAGTAGTAGAATCACAGGTGCATTGTTCACGACTTTGTATTAAAGGTTTGGATCTGCATGACTTTTGGAGAAACCAAGTCTCGTTAGATAACTGTCTATTATGTCATACCAAGCTCTTGGAGCTTTCTTGAGTCCATATAAATATTTCTTTAATCTGCAAACGTGAGTGTCTATGGAATGTACTTCAAACCCTTGAGGTTGTTCAATATATACTTCTTCTTCGATTGCTCCATTGAGGAAAGTTGTATTTACATCCATCTGATGTAAACTCCATCCCATGGAGGCGACAAGAGATATGATAGCTCTAATGGAACTATATCTAGCCACTGGAGCAAATGTTTCATCATATTCTTCTCCCTCCTTCTGGGAGGACCCTCTAGCTACAAACCTTGCTTTATATTTATCCACACTTCCATCTGCTGCATGTTTGATCTTATATACACATTTTAAAGTTACCACTGATTTTTCTTTAGGTCTAGGCACAATTTCCCATACATCATTTTTCATGATGGATTGGTGTTCTTCCATCATAGCTTCTTTCCATTGTTTCTTTTGAATTGCTTCTTCAAATGTGGTAGGTTCTTCATTTATAAGATTTGTCATACATGTTGCATAACTTGAGAATATTTTAGGCTTCTTATTTTTTCTGAATGTCCCATCTAGGAACTTGAGTCTTTCTGCTTATTGTAAGGTAGCTTCAGGCCAAGATGGTCGTTTCTTGGTCTTAGGTACGGTGTTTGAATCAATGGTTTCACATGGTTGCATTGGATAATCAATTTGTTCCTTTTCATCATTCTGGTTTTCTGTGCTTCCTTCAATAGGTTCTTCATACTCTTCTTCTTCTATAGTTTCTTCTATAGATTTCTTGAAAGCCATCTTTTCATTGAAGGTCACGTCTCTGCTGACTTCAATCTTATGTTGTTCAGGAATATAGATTCTATAAGCTTTGGATGATTCACTATATCCCACGAATATGCCCTTCTTTCATGAGGGTTCTAATTTATTCTTTTTTTCCTTGGGAATGTGAGAGTAAACATGACATCCAAAGATTCTTAGGTTTTCCACATTAGGTTTCTTACATGAGAAGGCTTCTTCTGGAGTCATATCCTTCAATATGTGATGAGGAATTCTATTCTGAACATATATTTCTTTCATGGCTACTTCTCCCCATAAGAACATGGATAAACCTTGATCATTTAGTAGTGCTTTTATGGTTTCTTAAATAGATCTGTTCTTTCTTTTTGCTACACCATTTTGTTGAGGATTATGAGAAACAATAAGCTCCCTCCTAATCCCTGCCAATTTGCATAATGCAATGAATTCCTTTGATGTGTATTCTCCTCCCTTACTTGTTCTTAAGTTTTTTATCTTCTTGTTTGTGAGATTCTCTATCTCTGCTTTGAATTCTTGAAATTTGTTGAATACTTTTTCCTTTGTCTTTAGAAGATATAGCCAAGTCTTTCTTGAGTAATCATCTATGAAGATTATGTAGTAAATATATCCTCCTAGATATTTGACTGGCATCGGACCACAAACATCTGAGTGTATCAGATCTAGAATCTCCTTAGATCTATTGTTGTTTCTTTGAAATGGTTTCTTGATATTATTTCCAAGAGCACATCCTTTCCAAATTCCTTCATGTGTAGACTGCAATTCTGGTATTCGTTCAACCATATTTTTGAGAAAAGGCAATGCTTGATAGTTAATATGAGCATACCTTATGTGCCAAAGTTCATTGGGATTGACTTCATCATGTACGAGGGCTTCTTCATTTTGTTCTAGTAGTCTGTATAGATTTCCTTCACGGGTTCCAATAACTTTAGCATTCTCTATGCTGGAGTCTTTATGCCAAGATAACACTTTTCCATCTACGAAAGATATTGGGTTTCCTTTATCTTCTATGCAATATATGGATACAATATTCTTTTCTAAACCAGGTAACATTGTTACCTATTTTCAACTTGACGGAGGCTTGTCCAAGTCCTTCCACTGGGTAAGTGTTTTTGTCTCCAAGATCTACCTTGTACGATGTCTTCTTCTCATTTAGATTTGAGAGTCTAGCTTGATCTCTAGTTATATGCCTCGAAGCTCCACTATCAATTATCCACATGTCATCTTCAATCATTCCTGTGAGTGCTAAGTAGTGTAGAAGATTGGTCTTTTCACTCATGTCTTCGGTTGACTGGTGACTGGTCATGCCTTGATCCAAAACTTCAACTCTGACGTTTCTTTCTTCTAAGAGTGCCAAAAGGTGCGCTGAACTAGGTCACACTTGAATTACTTCTCCTTGAGCGAGATGCTCCATCACAAGGTGTCAGATCTGGGTTTAGGGTTTCTACAACTGCTTCTACTAGTAACCCTAGCGGAAGTGTCTTGGAAGTTGCTCCTGCTAGTAACCCTAGTGACAGTTCTTCAACGGTATAGTATCCTAATGGATATGATTCCTTCCAACGGTTTAGACTGAATGAAGGAGGTGTGTTCCCATAACCTGTTAGAATATAAATGGATGTGCTCATTTTACCATCGACAATATCACTATTGTCACCCAACCATAGGTCGAAGCCACCCTCCGAGCACCTTGAACTTGACAGAGAGAAGAATCTTGGTAGAAATCCAATAGCCAAGCAAGGCTAATGCACCAAGCAAGAAGTAACCAAAGTTGATCAGAGAGTCCAACCCAAAAATGGCGCAACACCTTCTCCAGGACTTGCCCACAAGACTGCTAGACTGCAGTGCACACCAGTGACTTTCTGCGATTCTGAGAAGTGTGTGTCAAATGAGATATTGGCACCCTGTATTTATAGTAATCCTGGTTGGATTGCCTAGGACGAATTCTCATTCTGGGTACTAATTAATTCATATTAATTATCTCTCTTTAGCCAACATCTCTTCTAGGGTTACGTTCATTTCTTTTCTTTCTTCCGGAACATTCTAATCTTGTCAAAGTTCACAATGGAGGTTCATACCTCTCGAAGCTACCATAATATCAACAATATTTTTCTCATCGGGAGCTTTCCAATGGCTACAAGTTTTCTCAAAACAAAGATTTGGGTCAAAATTTATGGCCCTTTGAAGTTTATGGATTTTTAATGGCTAAAGGCCTCTGTACTTCCGTGTGGCCTCCACGTCACCCATATCATCTGATGTGTCCTCTAGTGTGGAAAATTCCACCTGTTCCACTAGGTCCTCAACTTATCAGGCCTCATCCCTCTATGTGCACAACACTTTTCTATGAAAAATATCCATACACCCAATTTAACTAGGTGTTGACACTTGTTTGTTGGACATTGGTTGTTATGAACATCTATTTATATGTATTTATGTTCATAACATTAATTAGTAAATAGTTAGTAATAGTAATTATTAATAATGAAAGGACATGTTCTCCAAAAGACATGTCTAGTGGTGAAAGGGCACCCCTGTGTGGGTATATAATCAATCCCTCCTTCTCAATTGTAATCATCATATATTTATCAATTATTTTACATTTTATATATCTATTATACGATTTCATACTTGGTTTCTGTTACATTGGCTCGGTTGTTCCAATTTTTCATAGCCCAAAATGTGTTCCAAATTTTCATAGCCCAAAAGGATTGATATGACATGAGATGGCACCTTTGACATGCGACACTACCAAAACCTGCCAGCAGAAAGGACATGTTACAACTATTTTCCACCCGGCATAACACATGGTTATCGTCACCTTGTGACACGTGGCACTCATTTTTCACATGGAAATCTGTCTGAAAATTCCAAAACCACTTGACACATGGCGTGATCCAATATTGACACATGGACCCTCACGTGGATTGATGTGATATATGCGTCATCACATCACCCAAGGTTCACCCAACAGGGAATTAACACTTGTCCACTTCCTATTCATTGAATGACATCATCCGACATCATCTTGGAAATTTTGGGCATCGACTATTGAACATTTTCATAAGGCCTATTTCCCAAAATCTCCCGATGGTCCAAGATATGAGATACAGATGGCATCCTAGGCACGTGGACCTATTTGGTCATGCCACCTTGCATAACACATGGAACTCGTACCACTCGACATGTGGTACTCATTTCCTCCATAGATCTCTATCAAATATTGCCAAAACTACGTGACATGTGACACCACTCACATCATGACACGTGGTGCCACAAGGTAATTGTGGACATCGGGACCACAACCCCTTATCGACCTTCTGTAGGATAAAAATCCCACGATCCACCGTCTGGGGATTACAAGATAATTAATCAAGTTAATATCATAATTAAGGTACATTTAATTACATTTACTCTTGGGGTTATGATTCTACGAGATTGATGACCAAGATCTCACATGCTTAGATTTGACGGTTGTCAGGGTTCCTCTCACAACCTTAGTGTTGTAACGACTACGAGGATCAGATGGTGGGGATTTAGAGCATCATTGAACAAATCAATGGTTCTCATCGAATAAAATCTCGAACTGTGACATTTTCCTATCTCCTATAACCTAAAACTCCTGAGGTCCACCATCCAATGATTATGGGATACTTAACTAGGTTAATCTCGACAATTACTAGGTACTTAATTAAGTTAATCCCCAAGATTGTGACTCCTAGAATTTACCACAAGATCTATAGTGGAGATTTGTCCTTGTGTGGAATCCAAGGAGGACACATGTCACCACTAGATGACCATGGACATCGAGACCGCGAATCTTACCGGTCTCTTGCACACTAAAATTCCCGTGGTCTTGGGTCCGCTTGAATTTTCTCCACTTAGATCAATGGTGGAGATATCTCCACTCTTGGATCCAACAAATTAGATTCAATTTATCTCACCACAGAGCTTAGGCTTGACGAGGGTCCCACGCTCCACTTACCTGCAACCAGATGTTGATAGGTGTCCATTCCTTGATGCCATGGCTTCCAAGTTGGCATGGTGCATCATTATTACATCACCCTCTCTCTCTCTCTCTCTCTCTCTCTCTCGGACTTATTATAGTTAAAGGTATGGAACTAGGGGCTGGAACCCTTGTCCTCGAATATCAGGTATCAAGACTTCCAAAGGGGTTTGGACTTAGAAATTTTCCAGGCTCCTATGCTCTGGTGTCCCGGGATGTTAAACTCCCTCCCGGGCTTACATATCAGATCAATTATTGTTGTTCAACCGTTCTCTTATCCAATGACCACCCCTTCCACACTGATTTACAAAGGATTGTGATGGGTAGTCATCCCATCTTTGGATGGACGATATTGAACCTCATCTTAGGGATCAACGACTACCGAGTCTTGCCAGTTCAATTCTATGTTAATTGAGCTATAAATTAAGATTTTGACTTAACAGTTCCACAACCTCATGATGCATCCTTCTACAGGGTTTTTAACTCAGCTTCCTTAGACCCTTAATCCATTTACCCAAGTAATAAGGTTTCTCTATGAAGTTTGTTCGAGGACTCAATCCCTCGAAATTATTTTGTGTTAAGGAGAAGAGAAGGGTATAGGGTTTATCAACCTACTTGGGACTCCAATGCACAAACTTTACATTTAGTTCACTATCCCTTACAGGTTCTTATTCAATTTTGTTATCCTTCGTGATGTTCTAGGATGTTATGGGAACGATGCCAAGGCACCCCAGGGGCCAAGACTTAGGATGAATCTTAAGGCCAAATTTGCAGTAAAATATTTGTGCTATATTTGGGAAGTTTTTCCCTCTTTCTCTCTCTTTATTTTGAAAGTATAAGACCTCAAACAGTTCCCAGTTCCACTGAAAAATGCTCTGAAATATCAGAGGCATTTGTACACGAGTGTTTCAAGAAATCAATCTTGAAAGGAGGATGAAATGGTGGATCAGAGGAAAAAAAAATATAAGCATACAGGGCACTGCTAAGAATGAATCCTGTAGCCTATGGAAAAGAAAAACGTACTGAGCAATTAAGAATTTAGCAACTCTAGCATATCGATACATATCAATAAAAACTTGCTTCAAAAAGTTAACATCTTCACACATTCAAATACATGGATGTAACCTCTACATATCATTTAAATGCACAAAGAAAATGTCAAGAACTTGTCATACATTTAGAGGAAATCAATTCTATGTCATAACTAGACATCATACAGTAACATTGAACATGATGAATGCCTTGTTGCTTGAGATTTTATATATTAGATATGATACAAGAAAATCAAGAGTGGAAGGAGATGCATTATGAGAAAACAAATACTGTAAGGAAGGAATTACAGACTGAAACATAAACATAGGGGATAAATCTCTGTTTCCTGCTGCATTTATCAACTGATTGTGCTCAAGGTATCTGGTCAAACACCTCTAGTTTTCATAAACTCTTCAATTCCCCAAAGTTTCGACCTTAACAATGGGTGCCTTCATTATCATTTATTCTTCTCTTTCATGCCCTAAAACCGATTCTTGAAACAAATTCCATCTTCTTGAAATGGTTTACCGCTTCTTGATTTCTTGAACAATTTCCCCTTTGGTCAAAATTAATTACTTTTACCTGCATGAATTATACTATGTTAAGATCATGGGGTAGTTTGAAATCTGCAGGATGAGAAATCCACCATGATTTGCTTCTTAGAAATATTTGCAATCATTTTCCTCTTTGGGTGGAAGTTCTAAATCCTAACCGCGGAGATCGCACGACTCAACAATTGTCGGATCAATATCAATGATCGATCTTGATAGTTGATATTTAAAAACAAAAATTCACATTGTTGGAAGACAACCTCGACGCTCAACATATCAATGATCAAAGATGACTTCGATGAGGGGACTCTGAGACTGCATATCGATCATTAATATGAGGTAGCCAGGGGAAGTCTGATGATGCATTAGAGCTGTTGATTTAGAAACTATTGAAAGAAAAATCCGGCTAAGGAAAAAATGATCAGGTTGATGTCACCCTAGGAACGTGGTGGATTTTCACTAGCCCATGATGGATCTGACGTGGTAGGGGGTGGGACACATGTCATCCATTTTTGGTGTTTTGACCTAAGTGTTTGGTGAGTTCCGCTTGTCCATGTGGAATTCACTAATTGATTCCGACAATGATTCACTAGTGGGATGATGTGGCACTCGGTCAGGATGCTCTGGTACCTGGGAGAATATCTAGACCGTTTATTGGTCCTACTTGAAAAAGGTTTGCGAGTAGATCTAGACCATCCATCACATGTTCCTCTTTAGAGTGTTGCAAGATTAGTTTCAAAAGGGACTTTGAATAAGGAACTATGACAATCTTTGATCCATTGAAGGAACTAGGAACTCCTGAGAACTGTTGATCTTACTCGACCACGAATGAAAAAAATGGCTAAGGAAAAACTCTTCATGTTGATGCTAGCTTGGACACATAGTGACTTTATATTATCCCATGGTGGTATTGATGTGGCAGGGGAGCGGGACACGAGTCACCCAACTTTGATACTTTTACCTATGCATATGGTGGATTCCACATGTCCACGTGGAAGTCGTTGATTGGCTCTAACAATTCTCTGCTAGCAAGCTGACACGAAACCTAGCCGAGACAATATTGAGATCAAAGATAAGATATGAAACATTGATCGAAGAGCCTCTTCAGAGTGCTTGAGGCTTGGATCTGAACATAACTCCAAAAAGAGAACTGTGAAGTAAATCTCAACCATTGATCATAGGAGCGGAAGATCAAATGAGATCCCTTGATCTCTTCGTGGTCGAAAAAAAAAATTAACTAAGGAAAGAATCATCCTATTGATCTCATATTTGACACGTGGCCCCTTCTCATTGGTTCATGTTTTCACTGATGTGGAAGGGGAATATGAAATGTTTTGCCCATTTTTGATATACTTCGGGGTGATTTTGATGGGTTCCACTAGTCCATGCGACAACTATGGATTGGTTTTGATAGTGCCCCATTGGCATGTCGATGCGACCCTTGGTTGGGAGGCTTTAATACTTGAGAGAAAAATCTAGACCGTTGATCTTCTTAGGGGCATGAATAATGGAACCTATCAAATTTGGGTCATTCCTTGGGGGTACTCCCATCAGAGCACTTGGAAGTTAGGTCAGTAGAGGAACTTCGACGAGAGCACTATGATGATCGTTGATTTAAATTTCGGGCGCATGACACGATCTGAGTCATCAATCTCCCGGGGCCCAAAAAACTCCCAAAATGCTACATTTTTAGGCTGTGGTCTTATGATAGACTCCTGGGATAATAGACTTAGGCCCACTTTCGCATGCAGAAAACCCCATTTGGACTGCAACAAGCCTCTTTTGAACTGCGACAATCCCCGAGAGATTAATTTTTCCTTATGTGCATAGGGGCATCCATATTCTTGTTGTTTCTTAATTATGCCCTAGGGATATTCGACTCTGAGCTACGCAAAAGCTGCTGAATCTTGAATTTTTGCTTCTAAATCGTCTAATCTTGGCCTTATAATTTTTTTCATTCTTTATTTAATAGAAAGAAGAAATACAATACTAACATTTGGCTCTAGCAGGGACAACATACCCTTGTGGTTTTCTGAGAACTATAGACTGGGTGCCTTCTTTTGTTCGGTTATGGAGTCTAATCGAAAAGATACATCTCCTTTAGACCTGAAAATTGATCTGATATGTGACAAAAATTGCTCAACAACTTACAATGTTAGAAATCTACCTACTTGTTGAAGTAATGAATGGTGTGTTATCGCTCTGTAAATTCCCAGAGGTTGTCGCTATGTAGAAGAAATTTACCAGAGGTAACTTTATCCAACTACTTCGAAACTGGAATCTATCCCTTCCAGTTTTAGAGAGGGATCTCTCTGTAATATTTAACTTTGTTTTAGGTTTTAGATATTAGTCTAGTTAAATAAATAAGACTGTATTGTTTGTTTTATAAAAATGGATGAAATATCGCTTACACATCCATTGGGATATGGGGTCTGTTTTATAAAGTTTGAGATCAAAGAACAAATTTTATAAGGTGTTTTCACAGGGCAAGATAATGCAACTGTTAGATTGTTTAGAATAAAATGATGGGTAGCATAAAAGATGAGAAAATCAATTATAACAAAGAAGAATTTAAGAATTTCTTTATCATAACTTCAAAAGATAAACATTTAGATCTTTAAAAGCCAGAAACAAAGTATACAAAGATAAATTCTGCAACTTCAACTTCTTTTAAATGATCAGATATAGAAAACATAAATGATTACGAAGATAGAAAAAACCATTCAACGAAGAGGAGAAAACATCACCAACAGTTAACACACAGGAATCCTGTGAAATGTCCTTTTTATTACTGGTAAATCTCTTAAGAAA
>ML862485.1:0-14993 GCA_009831015.1 Picea engelmannii
CCCAGGAATTCTGGTTGGAGGAAGTTCTAGCTGGTATAGGCAACACCATCGGTATCTATGTCAAGTCCTCCGAAGCCACTAAGCAGAGACGCTACACTTCTTATGCAAGAATCTGTGTTTATCTAAACATAGCCAAGCCACTCTCAGGGTCCATTATGCTGGAATATCAGGATGAGGACTGGGCTCAAACCATTGATTACGAACATATTCCCTTTCGCTGTAGGAAATGCCACGAACATGGACACCTCTTCAGGGAATGTCCACTCAACAAAACGCACAAGGAGGGGAGTCCAGAAAATGGCACGGACAAGGAAGGATTCACGCAACAGACAGGGCGAAGACGACAGGGAGGCAGGAAGCAACCAGCTCAGGTAAGTAAAGATCCTTCCACCAGCAATAAATATGCAATTTTACAAGATAACCCAGAGGAATCTTCAAACCCAACGCATATCATCCCACCATCCTCGCACATAGATTCTCAAAATAAAGACCAAGAGGCTGAACAACCAGGGAAGAACAAGGAGACGGAACCTCCCCCAACTGGCCCAATGAGTGGCCCGCCTGAGCAGCAGGAG
The DNA here is from genome assembly GCA_009831015.1 of Picea engelmannii. Classification (NCBI taxonomy): domain Eukaryota; kingdom Viridiplantae; phylum Streptophyta; class Pinopsida; order Pinales; family Pinaceae; genus Picea; species Picea engelmannii. The sequence goes on from ML862485.1 coordinate 576, forward strand.
ACAGAAGACGGGGATGAGGAAATGGAAGTAGAAGAACAGGATCTAGTTGGCGTAGACCTGGAACACCTTGAGCATGCCTACCGACACCAAAAACTGTACACCATTCCGAGAGACCAGCTTAAGAAGGTACATAAAGTGTTCCTCAACTCCTCGGCGGGCTCCTCAGCTCGAGCCAGCAAAGCACTGGGCATCCAGGGCAGTCAGATAAAAAACCCAAATAAGGCACAAAAAGATGAGAAAAAACGAGGACGAAAATCAATTAATAAGCTCATACAAGAAATTGGAAGCTTTATGGTAAACTTAGGACAGATCCACCTGATCTCGGATAGCTTTCCCCCTCTCCCCCCCCCCTCAATCATCATGAAGATCATCTCATGGAACATCAGAGGGCTCAACGGCCGTAGCAAGCAGAAAATGCTACGAGATCTGATCATAGCGGAAGCACTAGATGTTGTAATGTTGCAGGAAACAAAATGTACCACAGAGGACATCAATCGACTACTCCCCTATCACTGGAAGCAGGGAGGAGGGGTCTCAATTGATGCGGCAGGCACGGCTGGCGGACTCGCTCTCCTCTGGAGCACCAATACTATCCTAGTGGAAAACTTTTGCACCACCAGATGGTCTATTACAGCCGATTATAGGCTCATAGGATCAGACAAGCCGGGACATCTCACAACTGTATATGGGCCAGCCACTCCAAGAGACAAACAGGCCTTCCTAAGAAGTCTAAATTACCTGTCCAGCCTCACTCAGCACCACAGATGGATAGTGGGGGGCGACTTTAACATCATCCGAGGCCTGGAGGAAAAAAAGGGAGGCTCAAGACGACTGGACCGAGATTCTGACGACTTCAACAGTCTGATAGATGACCTCAAATTAATTGACTTAGAGGCCATTAATGGAATGCATACCTGGACCAACAGAAGAACAGGGATGCACCAGATCGCTTGTAAACTAGACCGATTCCTTGTGTCGGAGCCACTCATAATGGATGGCACTGCAACAGAATCCAGCATCCTAAATCGCACTGGATCGGATCATTGGCCCATCCAATTATGGTTGGATGTCCCCGCCACTCCGGGAAAGAAGCCATTCAGATTCGAACAATTCTGGTTAGACCATCCAGACTTCCAAGCAAACATTCAAGGCTGGTGGAAGGAAGCGGAAATTCCATATGGAACCAAGATGTACAGATTCCAACAAAAGTTGAAGAAGCTCAAACAAACGCTAAAGTCCTGGAACCGGCACACCTTTGGCAACATCTTTGACTCACAAAAACAACTCGCAGAGCAAATGAGCGAGATCCAATGCAGGATAAGGGAGCAAGGATTTACAGAAGAGCTCAAAGATCAGGAACACAAAGTGAACCAACAAATTGCAGACAGGAAAAAGCAGGAAGAGATACTGTGGAAGCAGAAGTCGCGCATACAATGGCTCAGGGAGGGGGAACGCAATACCAAATTCTTCCACCGAGCTACTATCCAACGAAGGCAATCCAATAAGATCATGCATCTCATCACGGAAGAGGGGGAGACTCTGCATTCCCACGCCGACCTGGAGACCCATCTGGTTGATTACTTCCAAGACCTTCTCACGGAACCCATTCTAGACCGAAGTGAAGCCATCAATCAGATCACAAGATGCGTGCCTACCCTGGTGACTAAGGAACAAAATGCAGCTCTCCTCAGGCCCTTCACCATCGAAGAAGTTGACCAAGCGCTTCAAGACACCCCCAAATGCAAGGCTCCGGGGCCAGATGGCTTTACCAGCGATTTCTTCCACTATTGTTGGCCGATGATCAGAACAGAGGTTTGGGAGATCCTAGAAAACTCGAGGACTACGGGAGAGGTCCTGCGGGCTTTTAATGCTACCTTTCTTGCCCTCATCCCCAAAGAGGGGCAAGCGAATAGACCAAAGCAATACAGGCCCATAGCCCTCTGCAACGTCATCTACAAACTCCTCACCAAGGTCATCGCCCGTAGACTCAAAACGATCCTGCCAACCATCATTTCCCCAGAGCAATCGGGATATGTTGAAGGAAGACAAATTCTGGACAGCATCATTCTGGCACATGAGGTTATTCACTCCTTGCAGAAAACGAAAACCCCAGGTATGCTTCTAAAGCTGGACATTTCAAAAGCCTTTGATAAACTCAGCTGGGAATATATGAAAGCAATGCTAATAGCGTTTGGTTTTGATCAAAACTGGGTCACCTGGATCTTAAACCTTACCTCCTCGGCCTTCTTCTCCCTGCTTATCAATGGTGTACCCTCAAAGCCCTTCTCCCCCACAAGAGGTATTCGACAGGGAGACCCCCTTTCTCCTTTCCTTTTCATTATCATGGCGGAAGGACTTAGCAGATCTATTCATGCGGCTTTGGAGAACAACCTTTTAACCGATTTACCCCTGCATGGCTTAACCCCGCCCATTTCCCACAGCCATTTCGTAGATGACACCCTCCTGATGGGCAGCCCAACTGCAAGAGAAGCCAACTCTCTCAAGGAGATTCTCCAACTCTTCTCCGAAGCCTCAGGTCTGGAATGCAATCAGGATAAGTCTCAAATTTTCTTCTTCAACACCCCTCTCCCGATTCAGCTTCACATCTCGGCGATCCTTGGTTTCAAAAGAAGCTCCCTTCCGTCCAAATACCTAGGCATACCCTTAATTGACAGTGCCCACAAACACTCCTCTTGGGAAAACCTCCTCTCTTCCTTCTCCAAAAGGCTTTCTTCCTGGACCTTTAGAGCCCTAAATCTGCCCAGTCGTCTTGTCCTGCTCAAAGTTGTCCTCCAAGCCCTTCCGATTTATGCTTTCTCTGTGCTTGCAACCCCCAAATCGGTTCTCAATACCATCAGAAGCCTGCAAAGAAATTTCCTTTGGCAAGGCTTTAACAAGGACAAAAAGATCGCTTTAGTCAGTTGGGAAACGCTCTGCAAGCCTAAGGCTCAGGGAGGATTGGGAATAAGAGATCCATCCACAATGAACAGGGTCCTCAGTGCCAAAATCTGGTGGCGCTGGCTCAAAAACCCCACAGATCTTTGGGCCAAGTTATGGAGGAAGAAATATGCCTCTAACACGGCAGAGAACAATCTGATTCGATGGAATGGGGATACCACGGGATCATTGATATGGACAGCAGCCAAGCAGAATAGGCAGCTAGTCACGCAGCATGCATTTTGGGAGATAGGCAATGGGGAAACGACTCTATTTTGGCAAGATTCCTGGCAACAATGGCCAGCCCTGAATGCTGAGGATTGGTCCCGTGACATTTGCGCCCAGACTACAGGTATGGGCCTAATAAAGGTAGCGGATTACTGGCAAAACAACCAAGCTGAGGACACGTGGCGTTATTGGCATATAGATCGAGGGCGAATCAACCTGTCTCAGCATATCAATTTGGCACCCCTTCAAGAAGCACTAGCTAAGAGGAAGACTCCCTTACGAGATGGGGAAGACATACTCAGATGGGGGTACAGACCGCAGGGCACCTTCACTACACAGGAAGCTTATCAAATCAAGATCAAGCTAGACCGCACCATAGACACGGAGATTTGGGGGAAGATTTGGAATCTGAAACACTGGCCGAAAATCACCCTTTTTCTCTGGCTAGTCTTACACTCAAGCATTCTCACTTGGGATAATCTTCTGAAGCATGGGTTTAATGGACCATCTATATGCACCCTCTGCGGAAAGGAGGAGGAAACTTCGAATCACCTACTCAACACTTGCCACTACACAGCATAAGTCTGGGATCAAGTAGCGATGGTAATGCGCACCTCGGACCGTCTCAGAGACAGTGTCATTGAAACCATCAGCAACTGGAGGGATCAGCCTTTTAGCTCTCCCTACCTCAACAGGGTATGGCAGCTCTTACCCGATTTTGTCCTTTGGCAAGTCTGGAAAGAAAGAAACAGTCGAATCTTCAGAAATAGGGCTCATCCTTGGAGTCTTTGTTGGGACCTTTGTCAAAAAAATATTAGGGAAACTCTCCAACTCAGACCTTGGTCAGAGGCTGACTTGGCCTGCTCTCCCGCCGAGCTCCCTGTCCTTCGGCACTGGACCCCCCTTCCCCCCTCCCAGCCGACCTCCTCCCCCCCTTCCAACCCCCATCCGAGTAGCCCTTCCCTCTGGTCTCCCCCACCAAAAGATTTCCTCAAACTCAATTTTGACGGGGCCTCGAAGGGCAATCCCGGAGATGCAGGGTATGGAGTCGTCTTTCGAAACCATCTTGGACATATTATAGCCATAGGAGCAGGCCCCCTCGGGCACTCCTCGAACAATGCAGCGGAACTCTGGGGCCTTATCAACGGTCTGCAAATGGCCTCCCAGAACAACTACACTAAGCTTATCGTTGAAGGGGATTCCCAGGTCATCATTGGCCTACTGCGCAAAATCCTACACGGAGTCAACCCAGACAATATATCGCCCAGCTGGAGACTCACTTATGGTTTGCAGATCATTGTAAAACTGCTGCACTCTCAACAGGTGATCATCCCCACTCATATCCGAAGGAAGGCGAATCAGATCGCGGACGAACTGGCTAACGTGGGCATTGAGTGGAGAGGACCGGACCTCCGCTGCTACTCCGCCCAGAATCATGATCATCCTATCCTCCAGCAATGTATGCAAAAAGCTGGTTCAGTAGATGTTTCCCCGGATGGGGTGTTAGTGGACTCCCCGTGGCAAGAAACGGGACCGGACACAGTGCGAGGCCACACGCAGCCACGTGACCGGCTCGTGCAGCAGGACAATCCCGTCCCGGGGGAGTTAAGGCGTTTAAATTCGCCATGATGATCGAGGTCAGGGGCATTAACACCACCCTTTGCTCCTCCGCATTCGGTATAATGGCTTGGCTCGTTGCATTCGGTATTCCACCTTGCTTGCGCTCGGAAGGGCTCCTCCCTTCACGTCGCAAGCATAACCAGGCGCGCTCTGTAACTCTCTCCACCGCTTATCTGCAACTCTGGCTCCTTTTTCCACGCTCTGAAACCGGTTCACCTGCACCCATGAAAGAAAGAATCAGAGGGAAGCCCAAGCGAGGCTCACCCTGGAAGCCCCGCAGAACGCCTCTCTCGCCTTCAACCTCCCCGATGACAGGCTCCTCCACCCACCCTCCAACTTTGTCCCCAAGCGCCACCCCACCTCCTGCACAGTCTAAACATATTCGAACTGCGGCCACCCAGCCACCTACGCAGTCCTCGCTCCTACACACCATGGCCACAATCCCGCGCGGGTCGCCTATGATTCAACGCTGTCCTCAGGACCCCCGGATGCAATTCTTTGCAACCATGTCCTTCCCTGGATCCTCGAGTACCTGGAGAAGTGCACCACGGGCTTTCGGAGAAGCCAAACGACTGCGTCTCCACCATGCGGCCCACCCCAACAGCGAGCACTTCAGAGAAAGACTGGGCATCCTGTATGATCTTGTCTTCGAGCTCAGAAGGGAGGTGGCGGACCTCAAGTTTCGTTTACAAGCCACCGAAGACAATGTTGCCACCTTTCTTCAAATTCTCTCGACCATGCAAATGGAGCTCTCCTCGGACCCCACTGGTATTACACCGGGGGAGGCAATTGACACTGAGATGGATGACATGCTGCGACAGGCAGCAGCGAGGCAGAAGGAAGCAGAACATAGCGACCCAGCTGAGAACAAGGAGCGTGAGGAGCGAAAGAAGAAACGCGGGGACGATCAGCCGATCAACACCGAGGCAGAACCATGGGCAGAGGACCTCGGCGCCACGTGGTTAGGCTTTTCGCCAGGTGTCTAGCTCTCTATTGTCTAGGTGGCATTTAGTATGCACTTTGTTTGTTTTATAAGTCAGCAACTGTCTAAGACTGGTGAATTGGGGGCTGGCTGGACTGGTTTCCCCTCTGTTGGGGCAGTCCAGTAACTACAGCCATCCTCATTTTGTATTTTGGAACCTTTATTCAGCTCTAGCAGGCACTACATATAATATAAACTTCTTACTTAAAAAAAAAAAAAAGTTAATCTTTACTGAAAAGAATTTGTTATTTTCAATAAAGATAAAGGACTACGAATCACTTCAAGACCACTTATTGAAAATCACAGACATTAGAGATCAATTAAAAGCTATGTTGCATTGGTTTTTGGGACGGGGGGATGCGTCCTCGGGACGGCTAGAGTGCACCCCCAAATTTTTTAGGGGACGGCATTTTGGGGACGACAAATATATATATTAAGAAACTAAAACTCACCATAAACATTTGTAGTTGTTTCAAGCTTGTAAGCATAACAAGCTATACTATACAGTATTATGCACAGCCCTTACAATTGCCAATGCTGAAAAAGCTTAAGCAATTTAAAAAAGGGTCGAGTGTCATTTCATTATTGGCTGCTAGACAAGAGCAAAATGCAATTTAGCTTTAAGAAACTTAAGTGAGAAATGTCTCAATAGCAGTTTTTCTTCCTCATATTTCCTATTAATGACGATTATGTTAAAACTTAAAAGACATTCCCTTCAATAGGTTTTGCAGATTTTTATGGCTGTGTTGAAAAACACTATAAAACACTTTGGTTTTGTAAAGAGATTAGATTCATATTTCAGATTAAGAAGGTGATTGAATAGGAATTTATTCAAACATTTAGTACCAATCGAAGTCACTACTATCTGATTGTTTTCACAATGCTTCAGGTTGGGATGGTGGAAGCACTATAATTGAATGACCCCTGGAAACCCATGTACAACATGTAAAAGCTAAATGAGAAAAACAAGAGCAATAACCACAAGGATCAACCCTTTGAAATGTTGCATTTCTCGTTTTTTTGACATGGAAGTTTTGCTTGTTGTAACCTTGCTGCTGAAAATACAATATTTAAATCCCCAAAAACCCAAATCAAAACCCATAAAAAATCCATGTTTTGAGCTGTAGCGTTTACAACAGATTTAGATTCAATGCAATACAAAAATGATAGATGGGAAAAATGATCTTATTGTCCAATCATCAATTTCCATGATTGTCAAGACTGAAGATATATGCTCGGAATATCCCCAAAATCTGCCCAAAAAATCCCTGAAATCTGCCAAGAACATGCTCGAAATTTGTTTGGAACGTCCCTGAAATCTGTCTAGAACGTCTTGGGGACAGCCAACAAGTCCCCGAGTCCCCAATGGAGTCTCCAACAATTTGGGTAAGTTTCCTAAGGGTCCCCAAGTCCCCGAAACGCGGGGATGGCGGGTACGTGGGTTTTGTTTGGGGGTACAGGTCCCCGTGCAACATAGATTAAAAGCAATTCATACAAAGATTGAGGAAAAGGATATGGTAATAATTATATTGAAAAGCCTACCATCTTCATATGAAAACTTTTTCTATAACTTGTGAAAATGTCGATCTAACATTTGAGCAATTGAGCAATAAACTTTTACAAAAGAATAGGTGGAAGAAGCAGTTGGTAGCAACACTGTGAAGGTGATTCAAAAGTAGCATTAAAAGAACAATTCAAAGAAAACAACAAGCATGAAGGTGGCAGCAAGAGTGTTTATTCAAATTCTCAAAAGCCTGGCAAGGTATAAAGTGTTTATTGTGGCGAGCTAGAACAAAAGGCCAAATTTTGCAAGAAACGATTTTGGAATAAAAAACACAACTAAGGCCCTTCTTCCAAAGATCAGTGTTAAGAAGAAACAAGTCAATGTAGTAGAGTGCAAAGAGGAAGAAGAATTTTATGTGTTTACGACCAATGATAAAGGAGTCATTGGGACCAAACAAATTCATACATTGATTCAAGCACATCACGGCATTGTATTAATCAAAAAGATTAGTATATCAGTTTTATTGAGGACGAATCCAACTCCAATTTTGTTGTGTTGAGTGGAGCAAAAGATCAGAGTTGAAGGCAAATTAAGTGTGCAACTTCAGATGAGAGGTAAAAGGTTGCTATTTAGGGATATCTACCATGTCCCTAGTTCACAAAAGAATTACTTTATGTTAGTTGGATTATGAAGCATAGCCCAAGCCCCACACTTATATGTTGATTATAGTAATAATAGATGTTTTATCATTGGCAAAAAGGGGAAAAAAGGATGATTAGTATGGGTGTGGGAAAATAGGGTTTGTTTCCATGGGTGGATGGTGAAAAGAAGTTGATAGTGGGAACTTGGAGAAACGAGAAGGTAAGCAACAAGTTTGTTGTGCCTTATATGAAGAGTTTCATAAAGAGAGAAATACCCTCAGGGTGGGTGAAGATGAAGCAGTAAAACAAGAAGGTACTTCCTCAGAGAAGCAAAAGAAAAGCTTTAATATGTTGAGTGGCCAAGATGTGGAGGAAGTCAATTCGATGAACAAACCAAGTTCTATGTCTATGGTAGAAACGTTGACTATTCAACCAATATTGGCTCTCATCCAAGAGGTGAATAAATGGCCAGATGAAGAGGATGGCGATGTGACTTGATCTTCAAGAACCTTTCCATATACAGTTCACCTCCAGTTGTTGATTAAGGCCTTATTTTGAAGGCTACAAACATCTTTATTTTTTTCTTTTTCTTTTTTTCTTTTTTTCTTTTTGGTTGGGGGGGGGAGGATATGGGTGAATACTTCTTATAGACTCCTTTTCACTAAGTTTTTGTGCTATGAGTGTATCTGTGCAATCAACGTCACCCAACAATGTTTTGGAATAAACAATTTTATGTAATATAACCATTCTGGGAGGTTGTTAGATGTAATGGTCATAATTAAGACTTAGGTGTACAATGGATGTATAGTAAAGTCTTAGTTAGTGTCTTTATAATAAAGTAATGTAATCATGAGTTAATTAATGCAGTCATTAAAAGATTAGGTATTCATGTGTTACATAACTACTCTCTCTTCTACTATGTAAATGAGATTTAACTACTCCTCTCTCTTCTACTATGTAAATGAGACATTGTATCACTCAATAATGAATCAGTCTATTCTCTCACACTCTAATGTGCACTCCTGTCTACACTATTGTTTGTGTTAAAACTGATAATAGCTTTATTTAATCGAAATCATTGCATACATTATGATAGTCACACTTCTATTCATAAGTTCAAGTAGTTGATCTGCTGAACTATATAACTATTAGCACAACCTAATTATAAAGTTAGAAGAAGGCTAAATGATCTACGATTTTGAACTTTTTAATGCAAGCCAAAAATGTCGATTTGTCTTGTTATTTTGAGTGGCTCGAAAAGAGCCAGTTCGTAGAATGTTTATGCTACAGCATAAAGTTATGTCATAATGGTCCTTATTACTTACATAAATATACCATCCCTCATACTAAGTTGGGACACCGAGTGACATTTATTACATTAAAATTATTTTCATGCTATTATATATTTTGCCAAGCTAATGGCAACAAAGAAAATCTAACACGAATAGTACAGTGGCAGCCATTTAAACCTAGCTATCTCTCCATAACTAGCCCTGGCATATACCTAATGTAATTAAAACATTGAGAATACTCATACTTTCAACAACACCAATCTTACCAAATCCATCATATGTTGATGTGCCACGTCCTAGTTCATCAATTATTATTAGGGATTTATGGGTTGCTCCCTTCAAGATGGTTGAAGTCTCCAACATTTCTGACATGAACGTCGACACTCCTCGAAGCTGTCAAAAAATATGTCTACAAATTAGGGACAGACTACAAACAACATAGATAAGAAGCATAAAAGCTCATGCAATTAAAGTATACTAAACCAAGTGAGGTATGCAAAGGAAGTAAAAAAACATCTGAATGTCATAACAGGTAAATCATATTGCAATAGAACATAAAAAAACTCTCATTTGGACACTGAATCAGACCAACAACTGAGACAGTTTCTCATGTAATAGGATTGCAAATAATGAGAATGGAACACAGAAACATGCCAAAAGCTGCATCGCTAATTTTCATGAGTTAAAAAACATTACAGAAAGAAAAGTTTTAGGGTCTAGGAACACTTCTAGGATGATAAACTTTTCTTTCAAAAATATCATCTGAATCAAGTAGAAAAACAAAAGCAGCTTATGGTATGTGTGAATTATGAAACATTTTCAGGTCAAGCATGATAAAGGTAAACATTTCCAACAAGATACATGACCCTCATGATTCAGTTCTCTAAAACTAGTAGACAACAAGTGAGGTATCACTGAATATCAAATAAAGCACAAAATTTCAGGACTTTGTAAAATCATAGAAGACCTACCCCAGACAAACTTGTAAAAGTATTCAATGAAGTGGCTGTAAAATTAACTGAAATCCCCGAGGCTATCCAGGCTTAAAATTCAAGTAGTTTTCCAACTTAAGACCATTGTGAAGGACGAAAATAGAAACCTTATTTATAGTTCTAGCTTGAATATGAATGAAAAGGTCAGTTGTTAATCCTAGGTGCTACCTAGCAACATGAGCAAGAGAGTAGTAAAATTATAAGGGGAGAAAGTGACATAATGATTCCTAAGCTACCAAGCAACATCAGCTGATTAGAAACACCAAATTGTTAGATCCGACAGCTTATTCTGATTTCATAGCTGTTTTGGTTGCCCTACGGAAGAGGATATGGTGTACATTGTATATACCCTTCTGTTTTTTCATTTGTTTCTGGCTGTTGATGTAAATATTTTCCTGTAAATATAAGAAGTCTCTTTAAAAACAACTACAACGAAAAAAAAAAGTAATGATCAAATATGTCTTCAAAAGATGACTCGGGATTCATGACACAAACAAAACAATAAATTATGAAAAAGAGAAAAAAATCCACCAACCAGAACACTGCCAAATTTCAACTTGCTTCTCATTTCCGAGAAGGTAGCCATGTTGAAAAATAACGTTAAACTTGAAAATCTAAAGCTCAGACAGCTTAACGTGTTTATCTTCCCAATTTGCTCTGATGTATATTTCTTGAACATCAATATCTATTGTAAACTCAAATTATAAGTTAAAAGTTAAAAGTTAAAACACATGAAATTAAGGATACTCCAGAATATTCCTACTGGAATATTCTGAAGTCCATAGACTATAGGGGATCAAGATAACTTATTTATCCTAAAATAAAATAATGATACTCCAGAATATTCCTACTGGAGCTGAAGTGACTGAATAAAAGACACAGATACGCACAGATATAGATGCAATAGTCACAAAGAAAGAATCAAAATCATTGTACTCACTTGGCAATCTCCTGCACCAACACGAGCAAATATACAATCACGAATACTTATTGTTGCTTGATCGCATGGAACAAAACAGCCAACTTGTGCCATAAGCACATTAACACCAACCTGCCATAATAAATCCAAGAAGGTTTTTAAAATAATAAATTGATCACACCAAAAACAATCATCTCGAGGAACAGCAAAAGCACATAGATCATAACGCCATGATAAGAAGCAGAAACAACAATGGCGCATCAAATGGGAGCCCAACTCTACCTAATATTTGCGAACCAACTCCTTAGCTTTCTTTATGGAGACTTGAACCTTTATTTCATGAAAATTTAAGCAATGAATAATTTCCTGAGCAAGGATAATCCCTTGCAGAAGCAACATTGTTATTGTGCTTTTCCATTGCATATAAAAGATTTTAACATACTAAGTAGTAAGTACATACACCAGGTTGCAGAGGAAAAAAGGAAAATTGTATTACTCAATAATGAAATAAAGATGCACATCATGCGGAGTCTCTCAGAGGGAGATGAACAACCATACAACTTGTAATGTCCCCATTTTTGGATGTTTCTATGTTACAGAGTGGGATGCCTTACAGAGTAGCCAGATGGGAATGATAGTGAGTTCAAGAGGTATTGAGGGGTTTTATTAGGCCCGACTTGCATCATTCATCATATTTCATCATCATGATCCATTCCGCACAGCTTGTCTTTGGTTTCGTTCCATTCCGACGATTTCCGTAATTTTGAGTTATTATGGGGCATATTTTAATTAAATTCACTAAGGAGGTCAATTTGGGCATAGTACTTGAAGAAACTATTAGAAAGTAATGGATGTGCTCATTTAACCATAGACAATATAGCAATATTGTCACCCAACCATAGGCCGAAGCCACCCCCGAGCACCTTAACCTTGATAGAGAAGGATTCCAGAAGCAAACCAATAGCCAACCAAGGCTAATGCATAAAGATAACCAAGACTGATCAGAAAGTCAAACCATAACCACAGAAAGTCCGAGCCTAAGCCAGGAAACCAGATTGCGACAGCTGTCAACTGCAGCTCCTCCCCAGACTTGCACACTAGCCCAGTTCCTGCAGTGCACACTTCTTCCCAGCTGAAATTATGAGCAGTGTGTACAAAATGAGGTCTGGCTACTTGTATTTATACTGTTTCCTGAGCTGTCTGGGCCGACTTCTCATTCTAGAGACTAAATACTAAATATTAATTATTTCCTTGAGACGACTTGTCTTCTAGGGTTATCTTCAATGCTTTAGGGTTACTTCTTGTTTCCCAGAATATTCTATTCTCGTCAAAGTTACACGTGGAGATAAATACCTCCCGCAGCTACCATAATATCAAAACTCCCTCCTAGCTAGGGAGGTATTTGAAGGCAATGGTCTTGAGCACAAACATACCATTGAATCGGTAGCATCATCATAGTTGTACAGACTATCTCATGATTAGATCACGAGCACCATCATCACTATCAGTGTCATTTGACAACATCAACTGCATCATCTCTTGAAACCGTACTCCATCTAAGTAATCAGACATCATGTTGAATAAGTCACTCACTCCAAGGAGTGATACAAAAACCATTCTTCTAATCCGAGCATATGTCCTAGAAGAATAAATGTCCTGGACCATTTTTCGTCTAGAGAATGTCTGTCCATCAGTACACTGATCATCCATCTAGCTGATAATCATTTTCAACACTACTGATAGTCTACAAGGCAATCAGAACAATGTCATTCAATAGAACACAATTGTGTCTATCCATAGTAGTACACAACTACAATCTAGTGGTAAACTACCACACCAAGTAGCACACAGCTACGTAATCAGTGACACATAGTCACAACCAGTGGAACACATCCACCACAGTAGCATACATCTACTGTCCAGAGACATACAGTCTTCATAGCAATCATATCATCTGATATCGACCTGCACAGAAAAACAATGCCATGATATAGACTGAATCATCTGGGTCATTCTTCCACTCACATTTGTGAGATCTGGAAGAGTATCTACCCTCAGAAGGTAAAACATCAGTCATGAGCTACCTGGACTATTCTTCTCAAGCATAGAAGAATAAGTGTCCTGATTTCTGAGACTGGACCATTCACCTATTTGGGCCATTCCTCCGGCACTAAACAAAGTGCAACCTGGAGAGAATGAGACTGCCCTAGGGAATGCATGTCCCTGATTGTTGAACCTGGACCATTCACCTATCTGGGTCATTCCTCCGACACTAAACAAAGTGCAACCTGGAGAGAATGAAACTGCCAGAGGGAATGACTATCCGAACCATTTCCTAAGAAAATGACTGTCCTGCACCAACCTCCAAAATGGACCATTCTTTGAAACTGCTCACAACTGTGAGCTTCGAAAGAATGACTGTCCGACGAGGCAGACCAGTCTTCTTGACCACTACTGAGAGTGACTGTCAAGAAGAAAGATTATCCTAGACCATTCCCCCACACTGGCCACAAGGGGAATCGTTGTGTATGGCACATCAGCAATCCATCGAACCAATTTCATTGCGAAAATGACCGTTCGATATGGACCATTTTCCAAACTGGAAAATGCCTATCCGTCAGAAATCTCAAACCACTTTCTGAATTGGAAAGGAACTGCTCATCCTGGACCATTTTTCAAACTGAAAAATGACTGTCCATAGATTAATGACACATCAGTTCTCCCTCCCAACATGGGAGTCATCTCTTCCCTTTTTTAAATAAGGAAGTTGTCTCCACAAGCTCCAACTTGTTTCTTGAGTACACAAACTCTTTTATCTTGGACAGAGGCTTTACCAAAATATTTGCTTATCTGCTCATCTGTGGAGATATATTGGAGAACCACTTCTCTTTTCTGGACCTCATCACGGAGAATGTAATGCTTCATCTCAATTTACTTCGGTCTTTTTAGAACACTGGTTTTCTCTGAAGGCTTCATATAGCTCTGATCATTATAGTATATCATAGTTGGATTCAGTTCTTTTGTTTCTTGCTAATTCATAACATCGTGGCAAAGCTCAAACTGGAACATATCCAAGTGGCACTTCTTCTGTCATCATGAGAGCTTGTCATGGATGGGCAATCCATCATCCTGGAGTGTTGAGTAACCATTCTGATACAATCATAGTTTTAAAAACCGGTCTAACCGGAACCGGAACCGGCCGGTTTGACCGGTTTGATGGTCGACCGGTTCGAACCGGTCAATAAACCGAACCGGTCGACCGGTTCTGGGACCAAACCGGCCGGTTTATGACCAAACCGGCCG